>JAARMF010000393.1:35130-51791 GCA_022844705.1 Toxascaris leonina | reverse complement strand
GCCCCGAAAATTTCTCGTTATTGATTTAGCAATATAAATCTAGCGTATCCGCATCCGGCAACCAACCTTCAGTAATAATATTCCGGACATTCAGGAATGCCGCAATTGATTGATGAATGAATTATTGCGAGAAAAGTTCATCGTTAAAAATATAAAATAGTTGTAAATAAGTGTTTTTGTTCTATGAAGAGAATACAAGCGAAAAGATCCGGACTCGACTCTCGGGCTGATTTCCCAACGGATCGCCATAGGGCTGACCACGAAGCGCTCCAAAAGTACAGTCACAACAACTANATGAAGAGAATACAAACGAAAAGATCCGGACTCGACTCTCGGGCTGATTTCCCAACGGATCGCCATAGGGCTGACCACGAAGCGCTCCAAAAGTACAGTCACAACAACTATGCGTGGGCGTCATAGTTGTCAGTTGCATCGATGAAGGAATCGATGAAACTACAGCTACATTTGTATCTTTGTATCGTATATGAAGAGAATGAATCATTGCAAATGCCTTATTGCATTGAATACAATTGAAAATACATTTCGCTTTTCTTTTCCTGCATTTGCAGTTAACATTTCGTTCGTCTTTTATAGGTATTGACATCGGTAGCACTAATAACGGGGGTTGAATTACTAAGAACGCAGTGATGATACTGCGGATGCAATTCAAGTCTATTGTGCTGAGGTAATATAGAGTGGGAATGTTAATGTAGATGACTGGCAATCCTCGGAAGTAGGATTGTTTCCTTTCCCATTTTCTGCTCACTCCTCTTTATTTCCTTCCCACCCTTTTCCCTCGTTCCCTCGTCCTTCCCTCACAGGCAAGTTGTGTGTGTTGTTTTCTTGCTATCAATATGGAATGAATGGTGGTGTCATTGAATCGGCGATGAAAATTGTCGAAATTCGTTTGCGAATGGTCCCATCTCCGATATATACATTCGTCGCTACTTAATCTGTTTTCGATTGGTCCATTCTCACTGAACTAGCTTCGCCGTCTATAGTCGGAAATCTGTAGATCCTTCAACGATTACCAAGGTCAAATGCACGTCTACATTCCAGTAGAAAGAGTGAGTTATTTGCGATAGAGAGGTGCTCAAGGTTGCGCGGTATTTTAATAGGTTCTATTTTATATTCACCGCCCCCCCCCACCCACCCCCTCCACCCTCTTACCCCACTTCCAATGGGAACTTTTAGTTCGCTCATCGCTGAGTGCTCATTTCATGTGCACTTGTATTCAGAATATTGCAAAGTGGTGAATTGCAGCAATGGTAGCTGTCTTAGTTTGTTGGTTATTAGTGGGATGAATATGTTGGAGAGAGTAACATAGTTGTGTTTCTAAATGAAAGAAAAAAAACTATTTGATTAGCGCAGCAGCTAATGTTAGCTTCATCGGCTTTTTCAACATTAGCTGCCATTCGATTAACCGCTCACGACGGAGTGTATTTGTGCGGTTGTTGGGTTTTTTTTTTGTTAAAGCAATATTACCGCCGATGAGGGGATTCCATGTTTGCGGTACCCTTTCTTGTTTCACTCTCTTCGTTAAATATTAAATTGCTTATTAGCAATTTCTGTTAGTGGAAAAATAAGTGGAAAAAATTCGGCAGAACGATGAAATTACTTCACTCGGTAAGTTTGATAAGGTAGCTAACTCAATAGCTAAAATAGTGTAACCTGATTTTCGATGTTAGCTACACAGCTATATGCTGATTTTCGATAGGTGTGAACACATTCATGTAGGTCAACAAAAAGTGACGCACATCATTGTTGTGTACTTATTGATAGTTCTGGTCGATTTCTCTGAATATAGTGCAATACACTTCAGTGACCTATAATAACTTCAGAAAAGTGGGAATTGAAAATCGATCGACTGCTGTTGTGTTCTACGATTGCCCGTATCGACCGCCAAACTCTTTCAAGTAGGGAGAGCTTGAGAAGGTAAAAGAATTGCCAGATGAATGATGAGTTAGCGTGAAGGATCACCGAATCAATTGTGGCACTGCGGATTCGATGATCCTTTACGATGTGTTCTTAGTATTGGAGGAATGTGGAGAGTACCTTTATGGTCAAGGTCATATTTCCTCTAAAGTGTGAGCATAGGCTGAAGTCGAATTTTCAAGCTAAAATGCTCATTGATGCGAATGTCTTTAATAAAATCACCGAAATCTCGTGCAACGTCATTTGTGAAGAAATGAAACTGCAATATCAAATGAAAAATAGCTATGATTCTATAATGTATCAAACTATATTCCCCTTACGTTCTCATAATTGCTTTACTTTTTCGCCTCCTTTGAAGAACCCAAAAGTGCCTCCTAAATATAGTAACGGGAAAAAAGTGCTTTTTAATGGTCTTACTCATCGCAATCCTCAGCAATTATTTCCTCCAAAACAGTTTTCTTTTGCTCCGTTCCATAAAGGGAGACTGACCTTAGCCTTGACCTTTGACCTCCGTCGAGGATTCATCTTTTTTTATGTACTGGGTTACTGAATAGAGCCAAGTAAACTGTGAAGAGGATCAAAAGCCGAGAAACGAGTCCCCAACTACTTCATTCGGCTAAATTTTTTTCTCTCATTGCAGTTGTGCATTTCTCTAGAATCATAGGGATGGTAATTTGAAGCATTCATCGCTAGTGGCTTCATTCCTCTAATGTGATGAAAGTTTTTGGTCACAAATTTCCATATTGCGTTTCTTATGTTGTTTTCTATGCCATCTTTTTGAATTTTATGGTTTTTTTGCGTATATTGCACTTCCAGAACTTGAAAGCGAGAGCATTTTTGGAGGAGGGGGGGGGGAGGCGGGAAAGTAGGTGGTGGGGGAGGAGTGAGGGAATCCTAAATGTATTATCTATGATCTGTTGAACGGGGGGAATTGAAGAGCTGAATCAGCGTGAACTGTTGCATATTTGGAGCAGTCACTTAAGGTAATCAATCCAATCAGAACTTTCAAATAGAAATTGAAAGCCAATACCCAAAAAGAAAGGGAAGAAAACTGTTTTTTAAACAGCTTTTTTTAATTCAAAGTTGTCCTTCCTGGATTTTATGGATTTTTTGCATAATATGCACTTCCATACTCTGAAGTTTATGGTATATTTTGACGAGGGGGGGGGGGAGGGGAGGGAAGGGGGAGGACAATTTCTCAAATATTAAATCTATCATCCATCTTTTCCTGACGAAAGGCGTAAGTTCGTCGGTTTGATTTCTTATCACATGAGCGGCGAATTGCTTTATCCTTATATGCTGCAGTTTTTTTCCGCTCATATATTGCATACATAATATTTCAAATGCATAAAAATAAGCAAATTGGAGTTTGAAAAAGGATTCAATAGAGAATTTCGGTGGTTTTTTTTTTTTTTTGTTTGTTTGTTGGACTCTTTTTTGTGATGCTCTTAGTACGGAAGCCGAGAAAAAAAAGAAAGACATCAGAAAAGAATTTTTTTTCTTCTGGCTGCATTTCCTTTCATTGAACAATGAATGATTTGCGACCATTTAAGCTGATTATGTCGCCTTTGTGACATCGAAAGAATGACGTCATCGTATTTGATCGTTCATTTACGATCGTAAAATGCGCCACTCATTCTGTAAATTTCAAATACGCTAATGGTGATGATACTTTGAAATTTTTTTTTTTTGTAAAATATTTTGCTTTATTCGATGCAGAATATACATCTCTGCTGAGGTTTATTAGTTGATCAGCAATAAACCGAATTGTGGTTGTGCCAAATTTTGAAAAGAATCCATGATTTTTTATTGGAGTGAAATATTTCTACGATTTGTTGCTTAAAGGATAGCGCATTGCTACTTCATTTACATCTATACACTTGAGTCGATATGTCCCGATCTCTTCGACATTCTCAGCTACACGAGCTACTCGAGCTAAGGTCTGGAAGCATGACGCAAGAGAACTCTAGGATGGCCACCTTTACAGATTTTTATGTTGATTGATTCGAATTTATAGATGATATAGACTCTAGCAAATGTGATGTACATTTTGTATTCGATTGAATCGTCATTGCTTATGCTTATCAGTTTATGTGTTCTCAGGAAATTGGAATATATGAACGGAATTCTTTCATAGGGAAACTTATATGGGCATTCGATTCGTTTAATCACTATTGCGTATATTTCATCATTATTTTTTGAATACTGGCAATTTTGATCGAACGATGCATTGGACAACTTGCAAAGGCAAATATTATGATTGCTTCGATGACTCTTTTTTTACTCTTCCTAGCTTTAATACCTCTGAATTTAGCGACCAGATTTAGCGACCAATTTAGCGATCATTGATAGCTCGGTTTATCATTGATAACTCGATTACCCTATCATTGACATAGCTTGATTTAAGCAAAAATAATTTTAAAATTAATTAGTCATTTGTGCTTTGACGAATTTTTGCTGAGAATTTGAAGCGGTGAGTTTGAGAGAGTTTATGTGAATTTCTTTTCTCAAATTTCGATATTTTGAAGCATTTTGGAGCGCATAGCGCAAATTCCTCAACACATTTTCCTTTAATTTTAGTCGACTAATATTTAACTGCTTAGTTATAATATTTAATCATTTATTTATTACAATCGATTATTTAATATTTTAATACATTTGGCTTGAGATGTGTAGATCGTTGGTGTTGCTTGTTATTAGCTTATAAGCTTTGTTATTGAGTAAGCTGGCTTAAAAGTGGCGAGATTGGACGCATTGGTCAGTAGAAATAAACTTCATTTATAGCTTTGAAAAGCGTCAAATCAATCCTTCTCTATACTTCACTTCATCGACCGCATTTTCATCAGCACTCCTTGAATCGTCTCCAACTATTATTTAAATCTAGAAATCGAGACCAAAACGATGGAGAGTCGCTAAACAAAAATCAAAAAAAATCAAAATGTGCCGAATTTTAACGTTGTGCATTATCGAAATTAGCGCACATTCACCTCACTTCTTCTGATATAGATTATTGGCGATAATCTTTATTTCGAGGTCATCGTTGAGTATTCAACTATTATACTTTTAGGAGTGAATAATTGTACGATTGGAATGCTATAATATAGGTGCATTTTTTGTGTGGCATTCATTTTTTTGCGCCTTCTCTCTCTCTCCCTCTCCCTCTTCACCTCTTTCTCACTCTCTAAAAGGAGTTTCTTCTGGGGAATTTTTCAAGATATAAGAGCATCTATGAGGAACAAGTTCTCATCAATAATAGCGCGACAATAATATTTGCACTCAGCAAATTATTTTTTAGTCGTGGAAATTATGCTATTGCATCGATTGATAATAATCGTCCGCACTTTCCTATTACTATATTTCAATGTTTTTGAGGATTGTCGGGCAAGGAAAGCGATTTTCGAATACGATGCGGAAAAAGAAAACTTCTATAGTGACCTTCGACAAGTGATTGAAATCGGATGTAGTGAGCGTATTTGATGGCATCGTACAATGTTGAGTATTCCTTTCTGAATGCTAGCGAGTCGATTTAGGCTCACGCATTTGTATGCGCTATTTGCATAAGCTTATTGCTTTCTTACGCGAAATCGTTGAATTCTGCTATCGATGTTAGCAGCGTTGATGCTCACTCTAATCGCTTACTATTAGCTTACAACTAATGTCAAATTTCTTGCTTTCACTGCTCTAGGATTGTTGGAGATGTGGTGCCGGTTCCTTTTTTGTTGGAGAGGGGGGAGGGGTGAGAGGGGGATATACGACTTTGATGCAGAAAATACGAGAGCCTCTAGGGCAGAGTACCATTGCGACATGTGGCGTCTTAAGTATATAATGGTATTTCCCAGAAGCAGTTCTTTTTTCAGTAATTGAAAATCGGTTAAAAGACGCGGTGGCACATGGTTTCACAAAGTCCTTCCGCTTATATCTTCGTATTCTCGCATGACATTTGCGCCACGTTCTTTTTAATCGCTCAAGTCAGTACATATAGCGCTATCTTCTAAAATATTGCAAACAAGCATTTGCGCATTCCAGTCATCGATTCTCGATTAGTTCAGAGAAATAAATTAGAAGTATGCTGAATTTATTGACATCGATAAGTTTTTAAACTGAATATGTTCTTTTTTTCATTTTGGCGATATGTGAGTTCGCTTCATGAGGATGCTTTATGGCAAACTAATATTGACACTTTGATTTCCCTTAAAGTTTGTGCAATTATGTCACCAAAATTTGAGACTTTCTTTGCTTTCGAGTCTCCGATAATGTGCTCAATCCCTCTGATAGCTCTCCGATAAATCCTTGATAATAGAGTCGATGTCCGAACTTGGCAAACAAATCATTGCTGAAAATTTATCAATAATTTATGATATGTCCGCTATCGTTTTCTTCTAGGTCGTAGTCCTTATTTTGCACCGACCTTTTGTATGAATAATAATTGCTTGCGCAATAGAACGAGAGACATTCAGCGTGGGGAAGACATCTATTCAATTGTAATGGGACGTAAATTTCAGTGTACATCAAGAAGTTTTTGAAAGAATTTTTCAGGCATCTCTGAATAAGATGATGTCGACATCGTTGTGAATTTATTGCATTTGTTTAGTGGATGATAGTTAGATTTATCGTTGTGTTGGCATAGTCACACTCTTAATTGTTGTATTGTTACAATTCTTTCAAAAATCTCTCATCAAAAGATCTCTAAAAGAATTGCATGCAATCAGAGAATAAATCGTAAGGGATTTTCACTCAACGATTAAAAGTAGCTATTATATTTCGTTTATTTTTTGTGGATTTTCTGCTATTGTTTGTGGATTATTTCTTTTGAAAGCATTTTGCCGATTGTTATCTATTCTTTCACTTTGAATTATGCCGATTTTTGTTTTTGTTTCCATTATTATTTATTTATTACATGCATTTAATTATTCAAATTCCATAAGCCAATTTCTCTAAGTATGAACGCTCATATTCTCATGCTGCACTCACAGAAAGTACTTTCGAAGTGAAAGTTTTGCGGATGAATGCCTCTACGAATTAAGTTTCCCCGATAAAATTTTGTTCCGAATGATGTAGCTTCTAGTTTCCGGTTCATTGCACCATCGTAAATTCACACCTCGAATTATACCATACTGTAGTAGTAGTCAATAGAGCAGCGAAGATCAAGATAGGGCATCGAGTTGCACTTAAAAATCGCCATTATGAAAATGCTGTAGTTGTGCAATCACCGCTTCTACTTGGAGGCTTTCACAAAAATATTTTCCTTTTTTTCTTGGAAATTCGACATTTTCTTCTCTATTTTATGTCGACTTTTTGGGAGGTAATTTTCAGAGGTGATTGATGAGATCACTTGAGAGTCGGTATCGATCTATTTCGTGGAATCAACCGATCTCGATATTGTATCTGCTTAATCAACTGCAATAATGTTTTTTAGTGTTGTGTTTCTTCTGTTGCCTATTGAAGTGTTATATTGCAAAGCCTACTGTGAAGTTTTCATTTAAGCTATTTGAAATGCCGCATGGATCAGAAAAGTTTTCGAGAGAACGCCGGTAGCGAGACTTGTAAACGCATCTCGCCCCTAACGCATAGATTTTTTTTCACTTCATCAAGCTGTCTTTACAAGACAAATAAATGAAGCCAGGATTTAGTATGAAGCTGTCACCAGCTGTCACTTCGTATTAATTTTATCGCAACATTGATCACTCAATATTTGTGCATATCGGTACAGCAAGGAGATTGCGTGACTTTGAACCATTGACCGCGAGATATCTCCATATCCATTGACCTTTTGAAGGCATCTCCGAAGGCTGTTGTCCTTAGGGCTGTGTTTTCGAGATTTTTTTTTTTTTTGAGAAACGCATGTCATTCCCGTGGGTATCTCTAATTGGATTGTTTTGCACTCTTGTCTTTTTCCAAACCCTTGTTGTAAGCTTCTGCGACATTTTAGTTTCTTAGGCATTTAAAGTGTTGAAAAAGCTCGAAATTTTGTCGCTTCGAAAAGGCATTGCTTTTCGCACCTGCTTGAAATTAGTTCACCTGAGTAGAGAGCAGCATTCACGAGTCAGTGCACAATTCAAGCTAGCTTTAGCTTCAGTGGTCTTATTGAAGTGCCTGTTCTACGAGTAGAACTCGACGTCTACTCAGCTTATTCATCTATATTCTTTTCTCATTCCTCGTCGATCGTTAAGTGATACATCCTTAAACTATTTCCACTACCTTTGGTTTACTTTCAAATATTTCCGGTAACTCTTTTACTCCACATATTATTTGTTTTATTAAAAGCTAATCAGTCATCATAATAAAGAAATTTCAATTGATCGAATAGAACTGTTCAATTCATCATCATCGAATCCACAACGAAAGAGAAATGGAATCGATACGCGAAGATGGAGGGGGATTCGTCGTTACGAAATCGTTTCTCTTATGGAAGCTGTTTTTGGCAAAAAAAAAGAAAACGTTTTATTCTCATCACGGGGGGTTTCAGCAGCTTAGTCTTTTCGTATTGCAGCATCGTTTTAATTAGAGTGCATGCGAACAACGAAATGAGCCTTCTCATGCACATACACCACACACAATGAACGTTCGTTTAATTTTCCTCTAAAACGCAACTCATCATCTCTCTTTCTCTCCATCTTTCTCGTTTTTTTTTTTCTTTTCTTGTTTCGTTTCGATATTCAAAGGCAAACTATTTGAACAATTACAAGCATTGAAACGAATTATTGCAATGAATCATGTATATCGGCTTAAATTTCCATCTATGCGTAAGTTACGAGAAAATATTTCCTCCATCTTGAAGGAATTCCTCTCTCGAATTCCTTCAAGAATTTTTTTTTTGTTTCTTTTTACAGTTAAAAGTTTCAATTTATGAATATTTCATAGAGTTAGTCATTTCGCTGCAAAATTTATAGTTTTGATTAGAAATTACTTAAAACTTTTTTTTTTCAGCACTTTTTAAAATAAATCTTCTTTCGATTCTAAATAAAATTGCTCTCGGTCATCTTCTTTCGAGCATTTCATAACACCGTCTCATTTTCGCTTCTTTCATCACTCTATAGAATGTTTTTTTTTTTTGCAAGATTCTATGCTTAGCTTTGATGATCTTCTATAGAATCGAAGAAGTGTTGTTGTTGCGAGAGGAAATTGAACGAATGAAAACGAATGAATAGGCGGAGGGAAAAAAAAAAAACGGCAAAATTACTCCGAAGAAAATCATTGAGGAGATGGAACTTATGAGAATGTGGGATCGTTTCTGAAATTTCCGCATATCTCAATCGATGTCTGTCGTAATTTTGCTCGATATTCGCCACGTCGAATTGGTGTTCCGTGTCGATGTAGACCTCAATAGTTATTCCTTATCGTTGGCAGAAGATTATTTCTATAGCTTATTTCCCTATGAACGTCATGAATTATTCAATGAATTTCATTGTAATTTTCAACGGCTCCTTAAAATTCTTCAACGGATGCCATTCATCAAAGACAAACGCTCATCATGAATCCAATCGCATAGTTGTTGAACGTGTTGTGCTTATTTACATAACACTTAATGAGGGTTCATATGGTCGTTTCGCTCACTCGTCTTTCACTTCACCGATTTTGCACTTTAGTTTGTTAACGTCGACATGTTAAACTGCTGATAGCTAAAAATATTTTTTTTTTTCGCTTGTCATTTAATCTATCCTCTTTGAAGGTTTTCTTTTACTTTCTCTTCAAGCTGAAAATACTCATTTTTCACTGTCACTTTTTTATTATATTTATTATCTTTCTTTTTGGTAATTATGCTAGTTGGAGTGTTTTTAGTTTTAATTTCGAGTATCTGCGAGTTTCGAATATTTCAATTGTTGTTTACCACTCGTTCTATTTCCATAATTGAAAAAAAAAGTCCTCAACTAATTTTCTTCAATAGGTAAATATTTTGCACTAGATATGCTATTCGCCGTTATAGTTTTGTAATTAATTTGTATTGTATTCATAGTTATTACGCTTAATGAATTCAACTTTTCTATAGGAGACATTTGTGTTGTTGATTAAGAAAAGATCTTGCTCAAGAATGAACGGAAGTTTTAATGCCTCATTGGGTACGCTGAAAAGATGACAAGCATTTCAAAGATCTATACTTGTGTCAGTAATATGAAGTGAGTGAGGAGCACAGCAATTAGTGACAAACAAATGGGATGTCCATCAAGTTGGAAAGCGTTTCCTTTGTAATTTGAAACCAAATTGCGCAGAAAGCAGAAATATTCATCTACCGAACGATTGCAAGAGTCGTATATTGATGAAGCTTATCTTTGAAAGCTTGCAAATAATGCTGAAAAAAGAGTCGAACGAAGCAGGAAATAACTTCACTAGCTGAAAGCTAGCTACACATTCGGTATGCAAACGAAGTAAACATCGATTCATTTTGCAAGCTTGGAAGACGCCAGCGTCAATAATTTTTTTGAATTAGCTTGAGGGTAAAGTGGAAGAAACATTCGACTGGTCTCTAAGCTGGTCTCTATTTTTCAATAAAGAATGCTTACTCATCTCATAATTCGATACTGGATTTGTCGTCAGCTTCAATAATAGCGTAGTAGTGGCGGTCAGGATATATGAAACAATTTCGAGGATCAGCTTATATCCATAAACCGATTCATTTCCTATCTTTGAGCATGCACTAGACTTCAACAATAATGCAACATCTAAAAAAAAATTAACACCTGAATGACTGGGCAGCGGTAGATGCAGCGACCACTCCCTCAATGAAATGAATGCTTGCTTGCTTGACGAGTTAAATTAATATGCTCTCATGGCACGGCAATAGCACAAGCTTGCGTTTTCTATAGCAAAATTCATTATACGCCACATTGCAGCATACTCGACTCGTTCGCATCGACTCATTCCCTATATCGTTTGTAACAAAATTGTCTTCCAAATAGCTCGCATCTGCTACTTCAGAGATACAAAGGCAGCTGTGCTTTCATCGATTCCCTTATCGATGCAACCCGACAATTGTGCCCAAACATAGCTGTTATAAGCAGATTTTTAGAGCGCTTGGTGGTCAACTTTCTGGTGATCCGCCGGGAAATCTGCTAAGAATCAAACCCGGATCACTTCGCTTAACAGGCGAAAGCTCTACCGTTGAGCTAGAGGCCCCCGCATTGTGTGCTTTTGCATCTGCTTCTATATAACCTTAATTTCAACTGTTAGCTTATATTCACTAATCGATCCGCTTGCTCTATTGTATTTTGCTGGTTATGACGCTAGTCATCTGGATGAGCTGGCATGCGACAAATTAGTGCGATCTTTAAGAATGTGATAGTGAGATATGAAGATGCATTGTATCAACAGCGACTCACAAATTGTTCCTAGGCAATGAGGCGCGTAGGTGTTATACGAATGGGTTTTTAAAGGATCGATCGATCATAAATTTTTGCTCAACTATCTGGGCGTTCATGAAAATATCTCGAGGGGGGGTGGGGTGGGGTGGTGGGGCTATGTTGAAAGTTGATCCTGAAAATATGCACGAGTACATAACGTCCAATCCATGGTCGCATAAAAATTGCTTATTTGCATAAGTGAAACTATTAAGAAATTGTGCTTAAAAATGATTCTCACGGTTCTTTTCTTTTCTTTTCTGGAACTCTACATTTCACCGCTTAATCTTATTTTGAATTTCGGGAGTTTAGTGAATAAATGGAATGGCGACCCGCGTAGACAAATTCGTCAATTCGGAAACACATCATTGAGTCCTTATATAGAGCACTTATGTTGTTTGATTTGTTTGGCATAGAATCGGCGTTCGATCGGATTCTGTCGAAGTTTCGGCTTTAAATGATTGCAATGCTCCGCATCGGTTTCATAAAATAGCTTCAGGATACTCGACACTTTTCTATAGAATATTGCGTGGATAAAAATTTCAATAATTTTGTCAAAAATTCGTGGAATTTGTCAAATAAATGCGTGGTGGTCAATTTTGTGATGTGCAATTTTGGCCAAAGACAGCTGAAATTTTTGGCCAAATGGAACCGGAATTTCTGGCCGGAAATAGCTGAAATTCTCAATCAAGGCCAGCTTGATACTGTTTTTTTTTTGCGCAAAACGAACCCAAGGCATCGTTTTCTGCGTGCGAGATTGATGCAGAAGTGATTAAATGCTCTATGATTTATAGGTTGCTGCAATTATAGAGAAACACTTATGCATACAGCGATATTTGGGTCTTTTCTTGTAAAGGTTTGCTCATTAGTGGGTGGGAGGGGGGAGACGGGGGATGGATTTTCAGCTAAAACCTTGAAGGCATGAGGATTGTGTTGGCGGAAAGTTGTTATAAAAGAGGCTCTTATTTGAGACACTAGGGTGCATTTTTTCTTTCAAACGAATTCTGATTTCATCTGCACATCATTGATCACAAGGTGATCACAAGATGTCGCTTTTGGTTAGGGTCTTTTTCTTTTACAATCACGTATTACAAGGTGGTCTATGAATTTCCACGTTCTTATAAGGTGGACTATGAATTTCCATGTTTTCGATAGGAAGATTTGTTCCACGATCGCTTTAGCGCTTGAACGAATCTTCTGGTCGTCATGGATTTGAAACTACGAGATTCTACTCCAGATATAAGCTCGTCAATGTTAACATAACGTCGCAATGTGTTTCATTTGCTTCGCTTTCGTTTACGAGTGCTCCACTCAAGCTTTCATTTCCGCTCATTGATCTCTGTTGGTGACTTGTAGTTAGTTGCACCAATAATTTTGCACGTATGGTAACGTTAAACCAGCTTCGTTTATTTGTGTACGACCATATTTAGGAAGAGAATACCATCGGTGTAGTTTACACCTCTCCCCCCAACCCCCTCCCCTCCATCCTACTCCCTCCTACCCCATCCCTCATATGTCATTCCGTGGGATATGGAGCTCTGTCGTTTCGCCTCTAGAAGAGGCTCTGTGTAGGCGCATGAGGCTAAAGTTGTTCGTGGGATCTTCACGTTGCACATATCTTCAGCTTCTTCAACGCAACATTGTCGAGTATACACTAGAAATAAGCTGCTGCCTTATGACATCTAAGTAACGTGGGAAGTAACGTTCATAGATGCAGAAGATTCATATTTCTGAGATTATCTTCAAAAATGATCGAAAAGCCTAGTTAATCCCAGACACTAAAAACGTAAGACTGATATTGCCTAGCGCAACGCAAACTGCTTGCTCACCATCAATGCTTACATCCTTAAGGGAATACAAAGATCGCCGACGAACTTCAAAACTTGTTGCGTAGCAAACGTTATTGCATGCTCATATTTTGCATCGGTTTGCGGCATTCATTAATGCTTTAACTGCAAAATCGCTCGTATTTCATGGTCTCGCGTTCATCGTAGCTTCAGCTCAAGCTGAATATTTACGCACCTTCATATTTGTGTACGGTTGTCTTGACTTTCGTCAGTGATATCTTGCTTCCTTTACTTTTCTTTCGACTATCAGTTTTTTTCTGGACCATGTTAATTTCGTGAACTGTGCCGATATTTAATTTCAAGCCTTAGATTGTTCGTAAACTTCAAGCGCTTGTATAAAGTTATTAAGTGCGAGCGGCTTGATAAAAAGGGATGCAAAGCTCACAAAAATGGGTAACGTCGTCATAAATATATCTGTTTGTATGGATTCAATCATCAACGATTTTTATTTTTATTTTTTATTTCTTTTGAAAGAATTATTCATTCAGTCGATTTTCTTCTTTATAGTAGCCAACGATAAATTCCACTTAAAATAAGTAATGCACAAATGTTAATTTGTAATTGCCTCATTTTGCGCTTCTTTACGGCTAGATTTTGTTGCGATCAACTAACTAACCCTTGCGAGGCAAACTATGATGGAGAATCGTTTATTGCGCATATTTCACAGATTCAGCAACGTTAGCTTCTCGTTTGCAATACTCTTGCATTCCCTTCATTTTTCGTTGCTTTCTTTTCACTCCAATGTTTCAGTTTGTCTGAGATTGGTTCATGTAGCGCTATTTTGTTTGGGTGCTGGGATCGGCCCGAACAAATTTGCAATAAGCGATGGAAAGTATGCTGTGTTTTCTGTGGAATTTTATTATCTAGTCATATATTCAAATGTTGCAGCAGTCGCATTCAGTTCTGTTTGGATGAATGAGTAGATTGTTTATTTGTTTATTTACTTATTTCTTTATTTAACTATTTATTTATTTACTTATTTATTTATTTACTCTTTTATTTATTTATTTACCCTTTTATTCATTTATTTATTTATTCATCTATGTGGTACTATTTATGTGCCGAACGATTGTAGAGAACTATTTCTTCTGGGCATATAAGCTGTTTATCATAAGGCCTCTCTTAGCAAAAAATCACGGTTAATCTCTTATTTGTAATATACAACTGGGAGATGTTGATGATTACAATCGATATGCAGCTGATAAATTCAATCATTTAGGATAGAACTAGCTAAATCTATTGAAACAATACTGGTGGATTTCTGATCTTTGAGTGGGAGAAAATCGAACGCAAGCAACAATAGTGGGCAATTTCAAGAATTGAGTAGGATAATATGGCGAGTTTTGATATAAAGATTCTTAAAGGCCATAATAAGATGGAAATATTTACGATGCAGCTGTATTGTTCTTAATGAAAGAATCTGAATTGTTTTCAACAAGGTGTTTTGTAGTAGACGACTAGCTCGTGTAAGGCTTTGTGTATAAATATTACCTGAGAGCACTTTCAATTAAATCTGATTGTCGCATATCCTCGTTCAACTAGATGGCTTCCGTAATTGTATGACATAATGTGGTGGAGGTCAAAGGTCATTCGTAGATAATGTTGTATGTGAAGATGGATGCCTTAATGTATTGATGGTCGATGGTCGATTGTTCAGGCGAATCATTGCATTCGCTGCTTTTATATTCTTGATGATATGCTGATGAAGATCCTGAGCATTCCTTATCTTAACATCTAGTTCTCAACTGGCCGCAATGTAAGGGTTGTACCGATGGCAAGAACGGGATGACTATGGCTGCTATAGCTAATATGAGTGACCATTATTTTGTGAGGGTTTAGCGGCGTAAACGATTCACGCTACCATTTGTGAATCTGATCAACTGTCTGTTGAAAAGAGCTGGCGAAGATGGAGCCATAGTGGAGCCGTCAAGGGATTACAATAAATACCTAATAAAAATTGTATGGAGAACTTTTAGGATCAGCTTAAGGTCAGAGAGGTCAAGTCAGGTGGTCTTCTGGAGGAAAATTAGGCATAACCCAAAAAAGCGCTTTCATTGGTACATTGGTCCGAGGAGGTACAATTGAGGTGAATATTCGGCTAAGGAGTTTCATTCAATGAATTAAAGATCGAACGATTGGAGACAACGAAATATTTCCTCACTTGCATTTTATGAAGCTTTTAAAATGGCTTAAGCGTAGTAGCATAAGTGAGTGGGTGTAGTCAGTGGTTCTGCGGGCTGTCTTTCTGTTCTGTTGAAAGCATTGGATATTTGCTTCGGTTTTCCATAGCGGTGGTAGATTGTTAGTGAAGAAGTGGCGAAGGGCATAGTTGGCATAGTTGTTTTTGAAACATTTCAACGACGGAAAAATTTTTGAAAAACAACACGGCAAGTGAAAATTAATGCCGAATGAGGTGTATACTACAATTTTTGGTGGGTATTCTATTCTTTTTCTATTCTAATCGATGATATATAGTATCGCTATTTTGGCGCAATTTTTTATTCTGTACTGTCAAATCGTTTGCCGTTATTGTTTTAAGTGAATTTTTGTTTTTTATTTTTTGCATATTTACCATAAACATTGACACTAATGCATTCATCTCGATTTAATGGCAAAACCAAATCGTTGATCCAGGTTGTTTGATCATTTCAGTCGGGTTATTAACTTCATCGTTTTCATCGTGTTCTACTTTACCACTATTCCAGGCTTCTTAAATTACTGATAATATTGATGCATATAGAGCAAGAGTAGAGAACGGGAAGAGTTTACGTGATACGGAACGCTATCGATTGGTTTAAGCCTTTTTGTTTAGTGCTTGGTTTAAACCACTCTAAAATAACCAGTATTTGAACAACTTGCATTCTTTGGCTGTTATGCATTGAAAAGTCTTTCCAGTACCCTTGAAGACTTATATTCTCTGCGTTATCTCAATTTTCCATCTGTAGGCGCATTATAACAGCATTCTTTCTGCACTTAGGTACGTAAGCTTGTGCCTTTCTTTCCGGCAATTACAACTTCCCGACCGAACCAGTGAAACCAGCCTCACTAAATTTTATGGTAAAAGCTGTACCACAGCTTAACGCCTTACACCGTCTCTCATATGGATCTGTCGAATTGAAAGACTCCATGCACATTTATTGGTGCTAAAAATTGCCACTCTTTTGCGGTGATTCGACAGTCTTTATGCATCGATTGCCTCACGGAAAAACAAATCATTCGTAGAGAGTTAGTTGATAGTGTACGGGTGATTCGATCGTCTAAAATACGAAAGCATTATTTTGCATATCACATTTTCTTTGTCGTTAATTTGTGGATTCGGTCGGTAAGGAGTTGATAATTCGTGAATTCGATCGGTTAGATAAGTGGAACATAAAAATGTATATAGTGATAAACTTCTTTAGAATGCTTACATACTAGTTTCTTCAGCAGCATCCTCTTGTGAGTTTTCATTCCCCTATCGATCATTAGCTTTTTGTTTACCTCATCATATTTATGGGATTTTAATATACGAGTGAGCGACTTCCTACAATAGTTTCATTGGTGTTTG
>JAARMF010000393.1:20457-35103 GCA_022844705.1 Toxascaris leonina | reverse complement strand
GGGGGGGGGTTGGGGAGAGATAGTAATAATTAATAGCTTCCTGTCATGCGTTTGCCCTGCGTCGATTCATTTCGTTCATAATCGAAGTGATGCTGAATTTATTAATAATGATAAATATACTGATAAGGAAATGAAATATACAACAATATTCGATTGCAAAAAGTTTTCAACGAATCATTCCAATCATTGTTGCGCCTCATAAATAATTTCACAAAATTCTATAAACGCTATTTTTTATTGAAAAATTTCTTTTCATTGACTTATGATAATTTACGGCAGTTTTCTTTTTTTGTTTTTTGTTTAGCCTATGTCTTTATTCCCGTTGAATAGGGATATTGAATATCTGATTTGTTCATTTTGGTTCAGCGAGTTCTAGGATAGGCATTCTTTTACTCCATAAAGAGCTTATATTAATCTATTTTCTTTTGAAGCTATAATGAATAGAGAAAATCATCCTCTTTTATAGCTTTAAAGCAGTTCGTATATTTACTTGTGGAGCGCTCCATATAAAATAGCAATGTTAATTAAAATATAGCTAAATGATTATAACCTCTGACATAGCTAAGTGCTTACAATCTTTGCCTATTGTACACCTCACAGTTCAATAGCCGTATATATAATTTATAGACGATAATTTCCGGTGTTCTTTTTTTTTTTTTTTTTTTTTGCTGATTACTTATTCTAAAATAAAAGAAATTTTCCTCGTGCAGCGTTTTTTCTTTCGACTCCGCGCTATCGGGTCGACTCTACTTCGACTCCATAGCGCGTAAAAACTCCATCAGCACTTGTTTAATTCCAGGAATTTTATATCGCTATTTAGGGCATGAAATTGTTTCGGCATTTCCATTTAATAAGTTGAACCATAGAACTTCGGGGTCAAAGTTCATTTTCTTAAAATACTTTTTTTTCGCTAGTTCGACATAATGTTCAAGCAATTTTATCAGTGTTGCAAAGAGTATATTTCATCGTTCGACATAATTCATTGCGATGAGAGATCGCTTTGCATTTCTTTATTTATTTTCAATATTATTTAATTTAAAAAAATCATTTAAATCGTTTATTAAAATTTGTTTACATTTATTCAAAAATATCGATTCTCCGATTCACTTCGCATAGCCGTTGAATGTTGCACGACTTTATGATGCCACTCGAATTATACGCCTTTTATAGATATTCTCGACAAATTGAGTAAGTGGGGGATCGAGTAACGTTGAAGCGAATTACGAGACAGTCGACAAACTCTCATATCCGCTTCGAGAAACGATTCGTCCATCGGAAGCGCCGTGATTGTTGGCTGCATTGTGGCATCGAATTTTGTATGATTCTGAAGTTGCGCCAAATAAAGCGCTTATTGCATTGCCAAAATTTCGCGTTCGAAGCAACCATATCGTTTCAATTGCTATTCGAATCCTTTCTTCGAAGATACTCTTATGGAAAATGTCGTTGGAAATGATCCAGGTTAGTTGTAGTTTTCTTCTTGTTTTTTTTTTTTTTTATTTGCTCGAGTATTGTGAAATTATTCGGCAAAGAGAGCGGTAAATAGGAGGGAGAGATGAGTCAATGGACTTGAAGCTGTAGTTTCCACTCCTTCCTCCCCCCTCCCCACCTTCTTCCCCTTCCCCTTTCCATCTCTTACTTATACTTGACTCACTCAGGAAATGTTTTCGAATTGCGGTAGTTTTTCTAGAAAACTTCTTCCTTTCCTCCTTCACTCTCCCTCCCCCCACTTCTCTTTTCAATCCTATCCTGCTATGCAGATGAAGAGAAGGAAGTGATTTCTGTAAATTGAAGGGGGATATGGGAAATTTCGTTCAGCCCATCAAACGTTTTCAAGTTTTCCAACGTTTTTTCGCCTATTGCTGAAAGGTTTGCTCGCCCATATAAGCCTACCTTTGTATTCCTTAGTTGGGCTTTTGTATCTCGTTTGCGCGCTTATATAAGCCTATCTTTATATTTCGCAGTTTGACTTCAGAAGACTCTGTTGTAATGCTTATGAATATTCGTTAAGATCAATGAGGCATTCGAGGTATAATGAGTGTAAAATTCTGTGGGAGATCTGTTTCGTAACTTTGCTTGCAAAAAGAAAGAAAACCCGCCTTTGTTTTATGCATAAATTTCCCGAATTCTCAGTAGAAATTTCGTTGGACAAATTGAACTTCACTGGACGAAATAAATTTTATTGGACAAAATAAATTTCGTCGGTTCGCTGGACGAAATAAATTTTATTGGACAAAATAAATTTCGTCGGACAAAATAAACATCTATCGAATTTTTTCGATAATTTCGCTATCGTTGAACTTTGACCTTACAAATTTGATATTCTGATAGTGTCGAGGCAATTCTCACAATTCGAAAATGAGCGAAAATTTCAAATGCGCTGAAAAGACTTTCCTCATCTGTTTCCTCTATTGATTGTGCTCCTTTGCATTTCATTTCATTGTGCTTTGCCGACCGTCACTGCCCAACTCTTTGGGTAAGAGGTTGAAAGATCCATGTGACATATATCTTTGTCGAGCAACGTTCTAGAAACTCAAGAAAAAAGTCGAGGCTGGAAAAGAAACTGGAGAAAGAAGAATAACTGATGAGGCAGAAAAAGAATGGTGTTGTTGAAGTGGGGGGTGGGTGAAAGGAGGCCTCGGAAGGCAAGGAAAAGGGATAGCGCGTGAATGCTAGGTCCACATATTTTGCAAAGGAGGAGTTGCAGTTGCCATATGCATTCCTTCTCATTCGCCCACTATAAGACTGAGAACGAATACCACCATTCCGCATTTTTTATGACGTATTTAATAGCGTTTGCCACTTCCATTTTGCCGTTAATTTTCGATTTATGTTAATTAAAATTTTCCAACTTCATTAATTATCTCTGAAAGAGATAATACGCAAATATACATAATTTTAAAAAAGAACAGATTTTAGAGAGAGTTGAATTATTTTACGATCCTCTAGGCAATGATTAGCGAGGATTTCTCATAATTTAAGATCGTCCTTAATTATAACCTATAGCGAATGCGTCTCATCCATTCTCAATATCAGTGCATTTATGAGTGATGCTAAGCGAGCAACAACTATTCCTAAACACTAACAATCGACGAATTGCTTTCATAGGTGTGACGCAAAGTAAAACAATAGCAAAGCTAGCTAATCGTTTCCTAGAAATTTCATCGGAGGCATAGCAGCTGAAGTGTAGGAAACTAAATATGGTTAGACCTTCCGTAATTGTTTTTCTTGATAAATCTGCTTGTGAGACCTGTAGCCTTCTTTCCTTTCCTGCCATACCTGTCATATTTGTAGCAGTAGATCTCGTTTTGAGCAGTTTACTGACCCTTATAAAGGGAAAGACTCGCTCAAAGGGGGCATATGGCAATTGTCTCAAAACACGTTTTGCACGCCGCTTCCTTCTGAAGTGACAATATGAGGGAGTGATCTTATATGTTCGATGATGCAGGACCACTGTTTGCATATGATTACTTCAATATGAGGTGCTGCCAGAAGCTTCCTCTCAAAAATACCCTCAGAAACATCCAGGTAAAATATTCTTCATTTATCTATAGGTTTGAAAAATAAGGCAGTAGAGGACACTAGGTAAGTGGTTATCATTTTGATTGTCATGCCTCAGTTGGGATATGTAAAAAGGAACTGTCGAACTTTCTTATCCTTATTGTTAATGAAGCGTTGAGATTACAATTTCTCGTTTGATGCGTATCAGAAAATCGCTGATTGAAGTAGTTGCTACTCCACGACATCACTAAAAATTGTTTTGGACTCCAAAGTGATGAGCGAGGAAAGAAGCCTCAACAACAAATATAGTGTTCATCTACAAAACAGCTTTTGAGAGCGACGAATATATGCGAACTAAGACGCCTGCTTCATTGTAGAATATAGGAACACCTTAGATAGCTGATGAATCATTACAATCCTCGTTAAATGCATCTACCATTGATGGGGAACAAAGTCGTAAAACACCTAAACTATCTTCCAAATCGGTAGATACAAGTCACTCTTACTTCCGACGATTGGCTTCAGCAACGATTTCTGAGAGCCACCGAAGTTTACTTAAGTAAATTCAAACTTTTTTTCGAGGTGAATTTACCGAATGCTATAAAGTGGGTAATAGCTATAGGCAATCAGCCAGCTTCTTTTCATTGTTAAAGTTTTCTTGATCGTATGCGATAGACGACGCTCGTTCTCTAAAGCTTCGATACTTTCTCATAACCTCAACCGAAATCACTCCTGATATTCAAACTGTAAACACCATCGTTGATTCTTTAAAGATCTTCGTTTTTCTCAAGTTATTAGCGTTCTTTCCTGTCGTCCAATTCACTCATTTTTCCTACTCATCTCCTCTGACTTTGATTTTTTCCACTTATTTTCAAAAATGCTCCTTGATTGCAACGCATAACATAGCCAATTTTATCTTTTGATGCAAAGGAAATGTCGAAACACTAAGAAGTGAAGTGGGATAAACTCGAATGATTGTTATAGAAAATGCAAGATATTAGGAAATAAGGTGCACACATAGCGGATGGTATTGAAACCATATGATAAAGTATAGTGGAACTTATAATTTCCGACTTGTTGCATGTTTTTTTATTTGTTGATAGCTAATGTCCCTTCCTCACAGAGCAAATTTTGTTTCCTATGCTATTCTTTAATTTCGCATTCATAATGCGCTTTATGGTAATGTAATATTCATGCTAAGCTATCTTCAATCATCATAGAATGCGCCATAAAACGATCCCCTCTCCAGCATCTAATTTGATCTTGCAGACATCTCTCCTTCTCTCTCTCTCTCTCTCTCTCTCTCTCTCTATATATATATATATATATATATATATATATATATATATATATATATATATATATATATCCGGTACTCATCTTCAGATCCTTCCTAGAAAGGGTGCTTCCCGAACCCACATATCCGAGGTAGACGTCTCGCCAGTTAAAGCTTGGGGTAGTTCTGTCCGAACGATGACTTTCGAATCTTATGGACCGCATGGGAGTGCGGCTCCTCGGAGTCTTTAGATTGGTCTCCAAAATAAATATGCTTGTTGAAATCTTTGAAAGTCTTTTACGGATTCATAACCTAAAATGGATGGAACAAATGATATTCTAGAAGCATGGTGAGGCAGAAGTGGATATACAAAAGTTCTTTTTGCTTCGGCAATAGCAGTTCCGTGATTGGAAGACTGTTCCATGATTGGTAGCTTCAACGAAAGATTGTGAAGGTGCAGAAGCTCCCCTTTGATACTTAGTTCTTCTTCCACTCGGCGGAGGGATTCGGTGAGAGGGGATGAATAAATTTGCAGTCATCACCTATCTCCTCCATTCTCTCTCTTTCCTTATCACACATCAAACATAGCGATGTACATTGCAGCGAAAAGGTTCATCATATGGCGTACAAAAGGTTCATATGGCATTTTTACAGAGCAATCACTTAATCAGTTTGTTTATCAGTGAGAATCATTATTTAATCAGTGGAAAGCTTTCGAGAACGCATCGAAAGCATCACAACAATTATGGGGAATCTAGTTTATTGTTACCATGCTTGATATAATTTCTGAGGGGGGAGGGGGATGGAAATATTCTCTACGAAGAATAGCAGTGGAATATTTGTGATCACATTTTAGCTTATGCTGAAAGCATTTGCAATTAAGCGATAAGCAATTATGGAATTGCAGCAATCGACAAAAAACATTTAGATGCAAACAAATGCGATGCATTTTGCATTTAGCTAAGTCGAAGCGTTAGCCTTTCGAATGAGAAAAGTGGAATCCCAGAAATTGTCCCTTTTTAATAGATACATAAAAACAATCTTTTTTGAGGGGAGGGGAGGGGGGATTGAAGGGATATTTTGGGGCTCCGTCTAAGGTGTCGAGTACTTTGTGCTGTAGGTTAAGCACCCTTCTTATTGAATCGTCTATTTCTTCACTTAGGAGAGAGAAACATTCGACCTGTGCATGAAGTCGATCTTCCTCNCCCCCCCCCCCCCCCATCCCCCTCCCTTCCCTGTTCCTCACAATCGTTTCTCAATCTTCTACTTTTTCGCTGTTGTTACAACATGCGAATGAAAGCATTCAAAGTAGCAAAATCTTATCACAATAAGCGTCCTAGTGAACAAATAGTTAATTACTTGACGGGTACTTGACGGGTCGCAATCACATATCGTGTAGGTCGATGCTAAAGTATTCGAAGCTTTTGCACATATCTTCATGAAGTTCTTCGGGTAAAGCGATGTTCTCGCTTTCCATTCGAGAGAGAATTGTGAAACAAGAAGAAATTTGCGTCTTTGTTATCGATAAACGAACGCAAAGCAATGACCCCTTTCCTCTGATCATCCATTTCCGGCTTTGCTTCCGGTTTCCGGTTTCCGGCTGTGCTTGGGATGATCTCTTGCTTAGGATGATTAAACTTAGTCTGCATTTCGACAAGTCGTTAACTTTCTCCCGATGTTCATTAGTGCAGCTTTCATTTCGTCGTTGAGGAAAAAACAACACTTACGATTGCTACTGAATCCCATTCATCTATATTCAACGAATAAAGAAATAATTCGTTATTCAAGCAATCTGTTTTTTTGCTTCTCTAACGACTTCGATAATGGCTTGAGGGTGCATCCTGTATGAAACGTCTTCAATTCTATAAATGTCCTACAAAGATACAAAGATACAAATGCAGCTGTTCTTTCCATCAATTCCGTTATCAGTGCATCTGACAATCATGCCCACGCATGGCTGTTGTGGTCAGATTTTTGAAACGCCTGGTTTTTAGCTTTCTGGCGATACGTTGGGGAATTAGCAGGGAGTGCTTAAATTCGGCTCCCTTCGCTTAGCAGGGGATGGCTCCAGCGTTGAGCTAACGAATCCCGTAAACGTGTTATTACTTTTATATGACAGAACTTATCGTATTCCCATGTAAAAGATTTCCGCACTACGATCACTGAGATTCTGCGATTGAACTGCAAAAATCTGTTTCAAAATTGGTGGATTCGCTCGAAAACGACGGACTCCAGTGAAGACGGCGTTTGAATACACAAATACCTCCTTCACTTCCATTGTATGGGCGAACAGCGATATAAGCTGAAAACAGAGACAACGATCCAGCCGGTGGAAATTAGAATGCTTTTATTATGCCAACGGATTTCCTCGGAAATCATGCTTCACCTGCTCGATTATTGCAGGCACACGAAGCCATCATCGTCTACTTTTTGCTTGTTCACATTTGCAAACGTCACCTCTTTGTGTGTTGATGTGCGTGTGTTAGGGGGGAGNGGGAGGTGAGTGGGTTTATGTATATATTCATCTATTTGTGCAGTACTTTCAGCTTGGTAATCACGGAAGGTACACTCACTGAATGTGGTGCCCATAATACCCACAATAAATGATCATCTATATGATTGACCATGTTAATTCGGTCGTTTTTGAGAGCAACTATCAGAAAAAATTCAGAATTCCTCCAGAATTTCTAAGTACTTCCCACTGACTTCACAACAGAAAGGCGTATTTTCTATAGAAGAATTTTGCGAGCGGTGGTTGCTTTAATTAGACTCTGGATGTATAAATAAGGGAATGCAAAAGTGTATATCATGCCAACTGCACAAGCTCACTTCTATTCCTTAATTATTTCCCTAACAGAACAAAGGAATAGGTTAATCACTCGAGCATAATCTGATCAAATATGTGAAGTTTATTAGTGCGGCAACTATGTGAACTGCAGTAGTTTACTTGTTGGCTTGTTAATGTGGCGGCTACTGTACTGATACATGTGCACTTATGTAAGCATATGTGTGCATATGCACCATANATATATATATATATATATATATATATATATAAACAAATGTTGAAAGGTAAATAAGCCGTAACAATTAAAATCAGCCATCGCTTGCGTCGATGTTGGGCTTTTCAAATATTTGATTATTTCCTAGCGGTGGAGGTAGTCAGAATGAGGGAGCAGGATCAATGTTAAACGATTTGAGGAGGTTTTCGGCCAAAAAAAACAAACAATGAATGTAGAGCGCCCTTTCAATTTCAAGCATGAATATTGTGTGGGGCTATTTGCAGCACGTGCTATCGCGGTGCCGAAATCGCTATGGGACTCGTCCAGATCTTCCGGACCATCATGCTATGGCAGTCTAAATGCATCAACGTCCTCGGCTTGTGCATCTGGCATCGCTCCATCCACCAGTGTCTCTTCTAATACACCGGCTTATGAGTATGTTTTTCTTTCTTTCGTTTTTTTTTTCGATCTTTTTCTTATTCGCTCCTTTCCTTTGAAAGATTGTTTTAGCGTTTTCAGACATCGCTTATCTCTAGAAGTTTGGCTACCATCAGAATTTTGGCCTCGTCTGTGCTACTGAAATTATCTAGAGATGCGTATCAGAGATGCCGAAGCAATATGTGATATAGTAGGTACTCTCATCAAACCAACTACTTTCATCGGTTGCCATCGCCTAATGAAGCTTCCTAGGCAGGGCGCTTTGCTAAGGAGACCTGCCGTTTGTGCAAATTTAGCATACAAGCACCTAATCATTAATGAGGACACATTTTTATCGCAGACATTGTCTCGTGTACGAGTATATCATTCGGTTGTTTTCTTTGTCGAAAGCTGCTCGATTCATCTTCTTTCATTTGTGTTCCCGCTTTCCGATCGTCTCAAGCATGTTCGGATACTGTTGTTGCAACAGCGGACTGGCAAGACGGTCAAAACATTAGCTAAGGAAGCGGATCGCAAGTGATGGTCGAACCTCATTTAGAATAGTGGAATGACATTATGATGCTTCCCGCAAGACATCATCATCCAGACCTGATCTTCATGCAGTGCATTGGAATGCACTTCATGGGTCGACTGTAGCACTTTTGTGGCTTTTGAAATTAAAAGATTCACACGAGGGATATATGGCATAGAAAGATATTATTTTCGATATGAGTGATGCCGAGGTGACGTACACGAGTTGAATTTGATGCACGTCCTATCCGTGAAGTCGTAACAGTCCCGCTGAGGTTGTGATCCATTGCACTGAGACTTGCTGTGAAAAGTAGTAACGTCGGACTAGTTGTAATAGGCTGTCTGCTCGTTGAGCATTATTTCAATGGCGGATGGGTATCACGGCTAACGAGTAAACAATGGTACTCATCGGCTACTGTTCGACAACACCCCCTTTATTTGCGAGAGTTCTCGGAAAAGTGAGCCTAGTGATGGAACCAGAGTCGATGTTGAGTTGGCGTCGTCATTATCAGAGCTGCAGAATTGAAGCAGAAACCAGTTTATAGGAATATTTCATTGTTCTGCTCCTTCATTTGGTATATGCACTAAAGAATGTGAACTTTTCCACACTGAACTAGTGTCTTTCCCATATTGATTCCTGCAAATCGCGAATATTGTTTTCCACATTGAACTGATATCATCAAAATTTGTTGCTTCGAGTGCATCAATTCCAAATGACTCGTTTTGTTTCTAGTTCCATGAGATCTTTAATTTCGTTCTATTCCTCAATTACTGATGCAAGTCAATGTTGGTGCATATTTTCAAAATTGAACTTAGGAACGGAAAAGTTGTTTATGATGGAGCATGACGGTTTATTTTTCGTTTCTGCAGAACAAAAAGTAGGTGAGTCTTAGATCAGCACGGAAAGCTGGTGAGTCTTAGATCCGAGCACATACGGATTTATTCCGTTGTTGTTGGCTATACTCCCGATAAACGTTCTAACGTTGTCGTTGGCGAGCACCATCGAAGGGTGCCGAAGTCGCTCATTCATCATGATCCACAGATTACTAGAAATAGTCGCATCTGAGAGGCGACCTGAGCGCATATCCGATTAACATGTGTTCGTCGATCACCACAGCTATAATTGGTGGATAACCGATGCTGCAATATTGTGGAGACGAAGTAATTTCGTACACAGAGGCTGACAATCCAATATGTATCGCCGAATATTTTTGCTTATTCCCGCTTCATCAAATTCCGAAGTGATTGGTACTCTAGCTGCATAATACGTAGTAAAGCAATTCCTTCGACTGAAGCGAGAAACAGTTTCGACAAATGTGACAGCTCAGTGAAAGAGCAATTTGCTCGAAAGAGAGAGAGGCATTGTTCAGGACCAGTAATCATAATCTCGTTGCAATGGTTGTAAGCTAGAGCGAAAAATATCCCCTCGCGCAAAAGCGGATCGATCGACGGGTCAGTTGCGTTAGCTGAGTCACGAAATGAGCAAGTAGCGTTTCGACGCATCAGTAGCACTTTGCATGCATCAGTTGAACACGCGAACGCATCTGAATATAGCTTCTAGGAATACTTCCGTAATGCAAGCACATCATTCCATATTCTGAGAAGAAACTTTTCGGTAGTAATTTTAACACTGCTAAAGAAGAAAGCGATCGTTTCGCTGAACTTCTCATAGTCGATCTCGAATGCATAGAGAATGCGAGAATCGCTCTGAGGCTTCATGAATCAGTCAGCAATTTGCTTGATGGTCGCAGAAGCTCGCTGGAAGACTTCAAAAATTCTGAGCAACAAAAATCATCGTGATCAAAAGCAACTCACTAATATCGCAAAACCAAAACGAATTGAAAAAGTATAGCCGTTTGGAGAAGCGAGTTCATGATGGAAAACATATATGGCTGGAAAGCTTTAGCCAGCAAATTGTATGGCTGATCAAATGCAAGTTTCATTAGTTGCCGATTTGTTCGAAAGTTGGCAGCTAACGCATGCAACTCCCCATTTAATCGCACACGAGAGAAGCGAATCCTTCATTAGATGTGAAAGTAAGAGAAGTGCCAGATGGATGAATGAGAGCGTAATGAAAATATACTGAATAATAATTTCCGTCAAGCCAGTTGCGTTCGTTAGCATCGATCCCAGTATGAAGAGTGGGATGTGAAAACACCATGCATGAAGGTATTATCGCTGATGAGTTCAAATATTATAACAAGGATAACGCGAGGAAAACAATCATCCAAGAGCGATAATTCTTTTTGCTATGAACAAGAGTGTAATATTTTGCACTTTATCTCAATATTATCGAAAGATAATGAAGGTGCTACAAATATAAATATTTGGAGGGAAAATTCCAAAGATTTCGAAGGATATGCTCGTTCAAATTTTTCAAAAAGCAAACTATGACGATGAATCTGAGCATAACAGCAATAAGTGACGATCCAACCTTCTTCAATCTGGAATTTGGAAGGAAAGCGACGATGCTTATCTCTGGTAGTGCCAAAATACGTCGAGAACAACTTCCAATCGGCTTGCAAGACCTTGCTATGCGAGCGTTTAGTCGCTTGACGTTTTCGAGCAACCGAAAGAATTCAATTTTCGCTCGTAGACAAAAGCCGATTGCAAATGTTGTTGAATGCATTTGGGAATCCATTGAGGTGATCAGTGCAATCGGCGGAGTCCAGTAGAATTGAGTAATTTTTGTGCGCAACGCTTCATAAATCGCAACGATGAGCGTTTCGCGGCTACTGTGCTCTCATCTCGCATTCCTTTGATGATTTGGAAGCGATCGCTTTGCTTGCAGTTGAAATTCGATAGAGATCAAGTTTTACTCGCATAAATTGCATTTTAAAGGGCAGTAGATAAAGCAGTCCGAAAATTGCGCTCAATTCGTGCCGCCTTTCCCCTCCCACCCCCCCATTCCCCTCCCTTTTTCATCTCTAATGGATTTGATTTTGATGCCAGAGTCTCAGCAGCGTATTACTGCAAATTGCAGGTTTTGCAAATGAGTCAAGCGTGCCGAATCGGCTTGTTTTCGTCAATAACAAAATAGCAATCTGCACTTTGCGTTGACTCAAGGGATGCAACTATTTCATAGGAAGCTTTCAGGAAAAGGGAAAAATATTTGTTTGTTTTGTTCAGATTATAATCATAAAATAACGAAACGTCGACAGAATCTCCTCATTAGCTTTGAACTTGAATGGCATTAGCTGTGACCTAATAAGCTTGAAGGAATTGCAGCATCGTGTGCACGAAAATTGGTGACTAAAGTGACTCGTATCATCAAGAAAAGCACATGATGAGATGCATGAAATGTTGAGCAGCATTATATGGCCATGCAAGCTTCGTTCTAATCGCTAATTTCTCGCTAGCTCCAAAACCTAATTGCTCTAATGTTTTATAGTTGCAATTCGCGTTGACGGACCTTTTCGTGGGCTCTTGTAACGGCGCAGACGTGTNCCCCCCCCCCCCCCCCCCCCCCCCCCCCCTAGTTTCCAAAAGTTCCGAGTAATAAAACATAGCGGAATATATTTACAACGATTTCTCCATCTGCAAAACAAAGCGACATTCGAAATATCTAGCGATCGGGTAGCACGAAATTCAAGCATTCAATTTCAAGAATGCTCTCAATTAACTGCTAATATCAAAGTTTTTTTGGATACGCAGAACTTCCTGCGAATAAAATTCACCCACTATCAAGCTAGAAGGAAAATGCTGCAATGGAATTGTGCATGGGAACAAATTTTCTATGGGAAATGTTCTTGGCGATTTCTTCGTTTATTTTTATTCTTAAACTCCATTAAATGGCTTCTATGGAAAATCTTCTCGAGTACTTTTTTTGTTTTAATATACGAGATCACCCACCATTTCGAAATTGTAATTTTTACTATCGTCGCAATTTTTGCCATCAAAATTCTCTCTAATTTCTGACAAATATCATCGAGGATTTTATTCAACTGATTTAAATGTCATTATATTCAACGCATTTAAAACGCTGCGCACTAAACACTGTGATAAGCTTAGTGAAATCACAAATCTTATGGCCAGGTCTATGGCCAGATACACTTTTGTGGTCAGACGCATTTTATGGCCAGATACCCTTGTTGGCCAGACATATTTTTATGGCCAGACACACCTAAGCTCAAATCGCTTCAGCCGATCCTTTTTATTCATTTTGATGTATCTATTGCCTACACAGTCCTTCTCGAGATTATCGCATGAAACGTGGTTGATGTTCTCGGTATTGCAGAGCCGTTTCCCGTACGCTTTGTGCGGTGGGACTTTTTAAACGTTAATGCCGGATGTGTATCGGCCTAATGATTTCCGGTCGTTGCCTTCTCTGAGTCGCACAATGCCGACATCCGATTTGATATTTTCTGGTCTGAAGAGAGCTATCAACGCAGACTGCTTTTGCAAGATATATTTTTGTTTAGCATTGATCTTGTAAGACAAAAGCCACCACCTATCGACGTAATCAATCTTTTCGAGTGATGAAACCGATAGGGGAGGAGATTTAGAGGGAGGAAACGGATGGAACGTTACGATAAATTGCCGAATTATGGATGATTGCTTATGAGAAGCTTTCGCATTGTTTACGAATCGTGTTGTAAAGATTACAATGAGTTGTTTCCTTGCGAAACTTCAATGTTAGTTGCTAGGTTCACGGTTGACATTGCCGCGGTTGCGGTTTGCTTTAATGCTCGTTGACGCTCGTTTTATTATCATATTTAACCGATTTTCTTCAATCTGTATGGTTGATGCAGTGATGATGATGACGAAATGCATGCGTTTTTTTCTTTTGTTTTTTGTTTTTTTTTTTTTTTGCTTTTTTCCCGCATATGCAAGTGGCTAGCAGCTTTTCTCATTTCGATTGCTTCATGAAGCTTCTTCGAATATCTGTAATCGAACACTCCTCCAATGGTAGGCCCATTTTACTTAGTGCCAACTTGTCTATTTTCCTGTCTCTTTCGTCGAGTAGTTTCGATTCCGCCGTTATCCAATTTCGCATCGACGACCGATGATCGGCGATTCGAAATGCTTTGTCCCTCCCTCATTGGCTCCTTTTCAGCGTTCATGTATTCTTTTAAATTATTCAAAGTTTACTGTGATAGTGACCGAGTTCGATTTATTCAACCTATTCATCTAGCACTAAAGTGGTAAGGTGGTAACTATGGGAGCTTAAGATACAAATATGTTGCGATGAGTTGTTTAGAGTAGGATAAGTCATCTTAGTCTAATTCGCCATTTAACGTTGTATCGTTGAAGTTGTCTATATATATTGGAGAGCGAGTGCATGATCTCATACCATCAGTGTTGATGTGAAGGTTATTCGGCGTTGGATTCACTCACTTTTATTTATACCTTGCCTATGAGATGGGCAGCAATTCTATCCCATCGTCTCACTGAATCGTCGATTCGATGATATCCGTTTTAATGTCGAACTAATAAGCAACTTCACACGTTTGTGTATATATTGAGTCAGCATTTATTTTCTAGCTATTCTTACGATCTTAAAGAACAATGAGCTTTATAGGTGACTTTGATGATTTTCATAGTAGCACCTTAATAAAACAAGTTCCTTTGACTCTTCAACTTAAATTAGCGGGAATAATGATAATGGTATACACAGATCACGCGTAAATTATGAGGTTGATAAGGTGACATGCAATTGCAATTTGCAGCTTGCAGTTTGCAGTGACAATTTGCAAGCCGAATAGCAATTAGGAAATCGAGCAAGATTGATTAGCATGACGTGCACTTCTGTGTTTGTGTTGCTTTGATTAGCCGATTTTATAAATTGCTGCATCCATTATTGCGTTCATATTTTGGCGTGATGGAACTTTTGTGCAAGTCTTTCGGAAAAAAAATATCTCTTCTTTTATGTGAAACATTTTCCCATGTATAGTTTTTTTTTTGGGGGGGGGGGGGGGGGGG
>JAARMF010000392.1:56687-89257 GCA_022844705.1 Toxascaris leonina | reverse complement strand
CCCCCCCCCCCCCCCCCCCACTCACCCCTCCATCGGCAGTGGTTGTAACACACCTTAGGAAAGATGTCATCACGGCATTCTTAAAAATATAAGCGCCGAAAAGGCTTACTGGCTTGAAAAGACGTTGTTTTCCGTCAGCCGAGCGTGCCTCCTCCTTTCTTAGTTCTACTTTCTTTTTCTCCTTTTCTTGACGCCATGGTAAACCGTGCTCGTTGCAGCAGTCAACCATCATATACAGCCAGCTTTCGCAATCGTCTTTGGGGCCAAGCTCTTTGCCTCGATGGCAGTTCAAAGCAGCGTATCGTACAGTACCTTTGAAGGGTACCTGAACTTTATCAACGGTGACAATGCAGCAGTCCTCACCTTATTTCTTTTTATACCCCACGAAAAAGAGTTGGACCATATGATATACCAAGGCAATATCCCCGTTTCAGGATGAACGAAATGTGTAGGATTCAAAATCCATGCAAGGCCTGAGTATTCGATGAGATCATTAAAATTCACAACGCCAAAACGAAATAAATTAGAAGATACCTTCGACGGTACACCATCTTACTGCCTGATCAGTAGCGTAACCTGAAGCTACAGAACAATCCCATATGAGGGTTCTGAAACCCAAGCGTTGCTAGCAGCAAGGTGATATTTTTCAAAAACATATCGCGTTCTACTTAACTCCGCGTGAATCCTTCAGAGTATTTGAAAAAAGACGCTTTTTGAAGCGATTGGAACTGTCTCGTAGCTCATTTTAAGCGGAATAAGTTGCACGCAGCTCCTGTGACTCATTGAAAAGGTACAGGAGAACGGCAAGCTCGAATGCCGCACTTTCAGGTAAGCACCACCAAGCAAAACTATGTGCGATTTACTTTGCTGCCTAGAAATGTATTGCTAATGACTTTGACGCATAGAAATGATGTAGACGATGTATTGCTAATGACTTTGAGAATTTATTGACCACTTCAACCAGTACCAACGAGAAAGCGAAGAAAGGAAATTGAGTGCAAATTATCTTTGTTCACCTCACATGAAGTTTTTCGGCTTCGAATGTTAGCGGTGTAGTAGGCGATAAGGTTTGCTTAATATGTGAACGAAACGATAACTTTTATTGAGGGTATAATTAGGCTTTTATGGGTGACGAATAGACAAAGTAGCGAATAGACAATTATCTACATGTGTTCCCCTGGGGAATTACGGGAAGTAGGGAAACAGAAGGAAGGAACATGAGACGACGGTTTGAGGATTATCAAAATGTTGTTTTTCAGGGTGAAAACGTATTGTACCGAAGCAGTATGAGACTCAGCTGTGATACGATTTTTAACGCATCGTGTGAGCAATTTTTTCTGGAAATGAGCGATGAGAGCAGAAGACGCAACGCACCCAATGCAACAATTATGCGAATTTTTCGTTTTACTTCCAGCTGCTGGGGATAGTTGAAGATGCTTTAAAATGAGGGACTATCGACTACGACATCTACTCACATAAGGTCGTTGAACATGAAGTGACTATTGTTCGTCCTCTCGATCACCGTTTCTGCATGAACAGAAGTAAGCATCTATCGAGAAAGGCTAAAGCTGAAGTCGCTACACGACATGGCATGACATCTGGATTGCTCTCTTTCTAATTGGACGGGTTTAGATGGAATAAACGTTCTCCGCATATTCTCCTATCGCTCTTGCAGAAACTTTTCACATACAACACCTCGGAAGATATAACATATTTGAAGTGGCTACCTGAGTTCGCATTGTAATCCACAACTTCCCTTAGACTCATCTAAGTATACTGCATTCAAGAGCCTATTTCTCGAATGTGTGCCAGCTTACTCTGCGCAAAATGGCGTATAATCTGTGTGCATAGTCTCCAGAAGTTCGTCGATTTCTTTGCGAACGATGCATTGGAAATTATGCAAAATGCTGCACGTGCGAAGCGTATTGCATCGCTATGAACAACCTTCACTCTTTAGGACTTTAGTAGCTGGTCACCCCATAGCTTTAGACTACGCGATAGGTGACGCGTTGAGCTTATTTACCGTTAATCGCATCTTTAACTTATCTTTATTTGGATTCTGTAACTTCTAACGATCATCAATACAAAGCGATTTAAAGGTGTTGAAGTGCGCGCATTGTTCGATAGTAAGGTGGTCTGTCTCAGAAGAAGAAAAAAATTTCCCATGAGATTGACTGTTGCACAGAACAATTTAATTAAATGAGATAGACCTCAAATAGTAATGCTGTCATGGTTCAATTTTGCGTTCAATAATAATATACTGGCCAAATTTTTGTTGACTATCCAAGCTCCTCCCTCCCCTCTCATCTTTTTCCGTCTCCATTCTAAAGTCATGAAATTTCCATAGCTGAATCTAGCAGAGCACACGCATATTTGACGAATTGCATTAAGAGGATTCGACCCCTTTTGGATGCTCGACCTCGTCTTCTTCAATGCTAATCTCTGCACTTAATTATACTTTGCTAGGTCCAATCGTCATTGTCTCATGAGGCAGAGCTTCACCAAGTTTTCATCCTCGATTTCTCATGTTCCATTGTTTCTTCCCTATTCCCCCTTCCCTCATTTCCTCAAGATGCGTGTAGGAAATCAGCGCATAAACCAAAAAGGGACTAAAATTTAAAATCATTCACCTGACATCGGGGACCTTTGACCACATTATTTTCATTTGTAAACTTCCTTGCGATTCCGAAATCGAGAATGTAGATCACATGTGTCTTTGGTGGTAAACCGATAGCAAAATTGCCAGGCTTTATGTCCCTATGAATGAAGCCCACCTGCAATCCTCTGCTCAATTAGTATTGAACATAAAATAATCCTGTTCGCTCTAACCTCTCTCGTTAAGCCATAATTCGGTTTTACCAAGTAAGGCGTGAGCTGCGCGGCAACTATTGTAAGAAAGGAAACGCGAGAGGAAAAGTGCCATAGAATGGCTGGCATAGCGTCTTCATGCGTGCAACGAGGAAGCCGCAATGTCACTGTAGTTGGGTAGGCAGCACAAGCAAACGTCTTGCTGTGAAAAACAAAACGCAACATTTTTCTGCATGCGAGAAATATGGTTAAGCACCTCAGGAGTGTCGCCAGATTTTGTTGGGATCACAAGAGAGTCTTGTCGGCCCCATTTAGACTTATAAAAGGATCTCGTCTCCGTGTAAATTTTGCGTCTTATTTTTGTGTTATAATGTGCAATATCCACTGGGGCTAGCTGGACGGTTGCTGAGCGGTCGTGTCTTCCTTCGCTCGGCTCAATGCGGTGATGGATTGCGAAATTGCCGTCAGATATGACGGTTGCCTACGAATATGTTGAATAAGAAGGCGCAAATCAAGCAACGGCATAATCCATGAGGGTGTGAATGGGATTGGGGTGGGACGCCAAAATTTAGAAAATGATCACAACACCGAATGACGGTTTCGTGTCACGGCGAGTCCGGTCTGCCGAAAAAGATCGCGGCCCCTACTCCCTTGAGGGTACTTCGTGGAAGAAAGACTAGGAGATGGAAGCTCCGAACAACCGAAAACTACCTTGCCAGTAGGCTGGCCACCAGGCGATGTACTATCGGCCACAGAAATGTGGAGAGTAAAATCCGCTACGACATCTACATGGCGTTGCTTGGATGCGGCGAGTTCAGGATCGCGAAAGACGGAGAAATTGCCAGCTGCACTTCTAGAGAGAGAACGACGAAATCGATGCAACCGCAGCTGTTCTGGGTATTCAAGGTAAGCTGAAATGTGGGTCTCCTGTTTTATACGAGCATCACTCTTTTGTGTCCGACGTAGGATATATCTTTATTTTGAATCTATTCGTAAATCATCCATAAATTGAACTGGACACTCAGCCGTTCGCTGGCAGTCAGCGCCATGAAAGAAACAGCACTTGCTTGGAACGGCCAATATGAACCTCGAGTGGTCAACTCAATTGTGCGTTTGGGACGGAAGTAAGAGAAGCTAGAAACGCCGCAGTACATCTGCCACAAATGCATCGATGAGTGCAACGATGTTCTGACGTTGAGCGAATCAGAAGCACTCAAACGTCGACCAACAAACAAGCTAACTCATCATTTGCATGACACGCGTTGCATGCGGTGACTATTCGACATGCTTACGTATACAAAACATTGCAAATATTCACCTTATGCAATTCTTGGATGCATTCCAAACATTGTATTGCCACACCAAATCCAGTTCTGATGCTGAAAAGAGTGTGCAATAACTATAGTGTCATTGCAACAGAGTGTTTCTAAAGCCGTCGCAAGGAAACACTACATAAGTGAATTGAGAACGATTCGTTATTTTAGCAATAAATCTACTGATCAAAATCATGCTGTATAGAACGACATCACGAATGTTACGTTTTTGCTAGCCAAATTGAACGAAGATTGCGCAGTTCGCATCATTCGACCTTCTGATAAAACAATGAATGAGAGGATACAGCGCACACTTCCCGACTTGTTGTGCGGCGCTCTCACATAACTTAAAACGAACTCCTATTAACAGCTGGCTGCAGCTAAATGAAGCGAGCGCTGCAGCACCAGGTGACATGCAGGACTTTTAGTTCAAGCATCACCTCAACGGGCTCATGCAACTTCGGTAGCCTCGGAAGAGTTTGAAATGAAATAAGTTTCAAAATGTGATTTTGCCATGAACGCGGAAGCATCTTAGGATGGATGCAAATGTGGTTGGAATCCCCACCACAGGACGAACAAGATCAGCGTGTAAACGAAGCTAGAACAGCTAGTGCAGCTCGGCTATCATTCTAGATCACTCTTGAACGTCACTGCTCGCCCCACTACACGTAAATTGCATTATATTCCGTGGTTCTCCTTCTACCTTCCTTCTTCAGTCCAATCGTTCCTAAAAAAAGAACAACAGTGTGCATAGCTTTATTATACTGGATATGTCATTGGCCATGCGAAATAAAAGGATCTTTTGAGGATATGCGGAAACGATGTTTGTGTCCGTAATGTTCACTTTTAATATAATTCTCTCTGTCACTTGGTACGATTGCTTCCTCACCTCCAACTAGCGATTTTCCACGTTTCTGAGCTGATGCAATCCTCACCCATCGTTCCAAATTAAATCGAAATCTCTTCGGGTTAAAGTGAGAGGTTGTTTCTTAAGATTCTATTGGTGGACAGTGTTGTCAAATGGTTATCAGCTCGGTTAAGGTTCGCTTCATCGAACTATAGCAACAAAAGTAGAATAAGCGGTGATGAAGAAGGACCTGAATACAGGTGGTGAACGTTCTCTTTTCAGGTCAGCGAGACTTTCTCCGACAAGAGTCATGACAATCACAAAAAAGTTTTCCTTCTTTGCACGATCAATTATCTTTGTAAAGTGACTGTTTTCGACCGGTTGTGAAGCCATCAACTTCAATATATGCATCTAAAAATCAATCAAGTGTCAATCGCAGTGGAATAATGAGCAACATGCCAAGATATCAACGATCAAAGGCATTTCAGTGCTGATAAGGCTCTTAAATGTATCGACACACTTTCATCAAACACTCTGAGGTGATCTAAGATCAAATCTCAAAACCTCAATGATAGTTGCTGCAATCATTATAAAACTTTTCTTGATGCATGAGTTCATCGCAGATGCCTAGGCAATGAGCGATGCTGTGCATGATAGTGGATACTAGTGCACGGGTCATGTTACAGCAATCAATCGTTTTTGCACTATAACGATGCCAGTCAATTTTTTGTCCACATTTGCACGATGTTGCAGTTGGCTTATGAGAGAAAGCTGGAAAAAACAGGTTTCATATCCGTTATTAGCTGTGACGTCCCCTCAGATTAACTTTTCTCCCAAAACTTCTGAATTCTGGTGGGGTATGTTCTTCGGAATCTTTCTAATACTATGGAGATCGATTTAACGGCTCGAACAGTCACGAGAAAGTCGGACATAAGAGTTGTGTTTCATGTGAAGTTCAGCAAGAAAACACGGACACGTAAAGGAGCTTTAGGTTTGACATCTGTTGATTATTTTTTGAGTTTAGTCGATTTTCACCTTTCAAGATGCACTTATGGCAAGAGTTTCAAAAAGTGGCACAAAAATTATTTCGTCGAGACCTCACTGCTGTGGGCGTCATATCCACTCAAATTAAGAAAAAAGGCCTTTTCAAAATGGGAACACATCACAATGGAGTGCAGGCCTGCGAGCATTTTCTTATTCAGCTGCTGTACGTGCCTGACTACGCTCGAGCTACTCGCTACGATCTGTGCTTTTTGTTTGGAACATGTCGATAGGCGACAGTTGCGCCTTGGACAGGTGCGCTCTGAGGGGAGTTGCCTACAGTACAGTTAAAAATGGTGACTAACGTTAGGGCGAAAAGCGTATTGCCAACAAACAGCCTAACCTAAGTGTAGACCCACGCCTAAGCCTTGAGTGGTTTATTACTGGAGGCGCCGTTTTCCCCCCACTGAGCTTGCTACTAACACAGAAAACTGAAAAGTGGGACTTTCGAAGTTGAAATTGTACCTGTGGAACTAGAATGCCTCGGAGGAGACCTCCTAGAATTCATCTGAATGGGCCAAATTTTATGCGACTCCGTCATTACCACCTCCTAGGCATGCAGCTTTCAGGTCATTACTAGCGGAAAAATGTTGATATGAACTGGTGGGTTACAAACATAGAAAACTGGAATGCGTTTTGATTCAATCGTTGGCATCTTGCAGTGTACTCAAGTATTGACTTGCGTCTATTACTTCCGGTAGGTTCTCACTGAAGCACATTCTTTCTGTAGTCGAGCAAATACTCACCTCCATATTCAACTTTGAATGCTCCCTTCTCTCAAGTTTTTGCTCAACCTTCATCGCATATTCCTTGCCATCCGAAGGGTCTCCATGAACTCGATAAACGGCACCGTAGCCGCCTTGACCGATTTTTTCATCGACAACATATTTCACCGTTTTGCTTCAAAATTAATTGCAAACTTCTATGGAGAACTCAGCAGATCATTTGCATCATTTAAGCCTCATATTGAGCACCTAGCTGCTAAATTGTCGTTTAATTGTAGCATATAACAAAGCATTAGCACTGCTCCACTGAAGTTGGGAAATGGCTCGCGATGGTTGGCAAGCCACTTACTATCGCCGTACTCTTATGGAATTCATCGTCCTCCAGACGAGCACCATTTCCGTGGTTTCATTGTTCATGGTATAAATGTGACTGAATTAGACTTTAGAGCATAAAAGAAGGCTCACTTTCAATTTCTGTAGATGTCGGATGCTTCATTTTAGCTTTTTGCCACGTTCACTTGTTTTATACACGTTTGACTTTTTTGAACCTTAGTTCTTCATCTGTGTATTAATATAGCTTCGTGCTCTTATAATAAATAAAGCTGTATTATCCTTGTTATGTCGTTAAATAATTTGAATTGATGCTTGCAAAAGTCACGAGACATATGCACAAATGTAGGATCTGTGTGAATGGAATAGCAGTGAGATAAGACGGCGGCGCTGTTATCTCCTATCTGTGTACTGTGATTCGCCTTTTCTCACCTTTACACGTTATAAGTATAGCGATCTTATACGGCTATAGGCACGGAAGGATGTGAATAAATGATATCGAAGTCTGATATGACTCCCTCATTTGATAATCAGGAGCTCGAGCATAGAGAGGAACCGGATGGGTGTGCATGATAAACACTTCCGTAAAATTTTTTTGCTACTAAGCCAATGCTTAATGAGAGTTCGGACTGAGCCCAAAGGTGTTGAATTCATGCCACGAGAACTCACTAGAACTTGATAAACGAAAGGAGGAAATTTAAGGCATAATTCATGTGCACTGACATAACAGCCATAAACCACTTCGAATATTTCCGAAATGTTGTTATGAACATCACAAAACAACTGCACGAACGATTAGAGATTGGACTTTCGGTAATTAACACACCAGCGATGAGTATTTTCAGTTGAAATAGAATGCCCAAAGGTGGTACGCATCTGTCAATAATAATGTACCCGAGAGATTTTACGCCCGAAACGATAAGATTCATAGGCTGAATGAGGCGATCGTTGTTTATGCAGAAATGAGGAGAAAATTTGCAAGATGAAACGAGGAATCACAGGGAAAATAAAGCAAATTTTGTCACAGAACGTTTTCAAGAAGACAGGCTCCCGAAATTTAGCTAGAAACTCAACAGTTCTTCAACATTTGGGGAGGGTGAAAGAATGATGCTTGTCTAAGACGAATTTTATTTCAGCTACAGTGCCTCCCGAATTCGTTAAAAAACAATTTTCAAATCCATACTGTAGCATTGTTGCAGTTGAATTGTTAAATACTGTAAGAGAAGTAGGAAATAAATCTGATCAGCTGGAAATATATTTAGCTTCCTAGCAGAAATGACCGTTCAATCGCTAACCACGAGACAAACTGTCCCGGCTCTATATCCATGCCATCAGTATCATCTGCACTTGTCGTAATTTTCGCATATTTGCTCGCACTCATCTCGCCTACTAGATAAGCCGATCACCAAAAAATGACGAACCGACCACACAATTAACCACTATAAAATCTTATGAATGATAGCAGCGAGAAATCCAGCTCAACCATCGCTTCGCCAACTAGGCAAAGATGAAAATTCTGCTACAAGGGAGGTTATGATTTGAAACGAAAGTTAAACGCAAATTTGAAGAAGGACCAACTTGTTAAAAGAGATGGATGAGGTAGGCGGGTCGAATCGACCTAAGCAACTGTCAGTGTCCAGAGAAGGAAGCTTAGGATCATCTGAGGACACCCAGTATTAGAATGTCTCGAACAGCAGAGATGATAGCAGTTCGAAGGTGCAACAAGTGGGGTATCAAATTTTGCAGTTTTTCTGACTGGATCGTTTGGCTGCACAGATAGTCAAGGATGGTGGGTAAACACATTGTCTTACAAGGCGCCAAAGCTTAATTCGTGAATAACTCTTTGCCCATTTGCTTTTGCTCAACTCATTTCAGCCTTTCAACGGTTTCCTTATCTCCATACCTGCATAATGATAAAATTGTCCAATGAATAAGTGAACTTTGCGTTTTCTGACAACGACGAGTGACGACACAATTGGGCTAATAAGCTCTCATCGGTTTTTCATTGTGCACTCGTTTGGTCCCCAAACTTCCAGTGACACTATTTCCACATGTCCACAATCAGCGAAAACTCGTGACTGCATCGAAGAGCAACTTGGACGACGCGCTATGGCGAGTGTTGGATGTAAGCTCCTTGAGAGTCCACTTAGAGGTCCAACTCGTTCACAAATCTTCTGAAAGCAGCACTCATCGTGCAAAATCACATCAATTCCCAAGCAAAGAAGTGTTTTTGTCACATAACCAGCGGGGTTCAAGAAAGTTCGCTTATGTAACTAGGCAATTTCTACATCATTTTTTGTGGCCATAATTCGAAAACAATTACAGTGCAAATACTGGCTCCAGAAGTCATTATAAGGTTCAGATTGTGCCCTACACCTTTGAAGCCGTTTTGGTTCGCAGTTTTAAACGGTCTCATATAGTAATATGAACATCAACATTAACCCGCGGTGATTTTTTCGTTAAAAGTCAGCAAAATCGTGCAATTTTTGTGTGAGAGGGGGGGGGGGGCGGAGGGGGGCAGGGGTGGGGAAGGGGAGAGGAATATCCATATAATCTTCACCCACCACTATTTTCCTCTCGTCCTCTCTTCCTTTACCCTTCTTCATTCTTAAATCGTTACACATTCTGCAATTTCAGCTGCCGGATTGCTTCGTACATGTTATTTATCGTCCACTGTAGAACGCAATAGAGAACTGTTAAGCGGAAGACAAGTGCGGCAAAGACATGAAGCAAACTCGGCTTTTTAATATCTATAATGGAGCGTTGTCGGCTTATACCCGAGGGAGCCGCGTTCGAGCAGTGAAAAGCCATCGAAAAGCTTCCCCTCGGGGATTTGCTCTTGTCTCGAACACATCCCTTCTCGTTGTTGCGACTCTGCGATGTGCAAAGCGCTTCAGTTGGACGCCAAAATGTGTTGCTTTTCGCACTAAACGCTCTCTCCACCCTTATCATCCAAAATTAGCACTGCCCATACTGCTATTATGTCCCTCTTAAATGCTTCTTTTGAACAACCAACGATTTTAGCGACTTCCCTTGTCGTTCTTATTGAAAAGCGCATTCGAGTGTTTATTAGGCTATTCTGTTGTGTGCATATTGAACGTGCACTTGGTGTAGAGCATTTTGCTTGGAAATATGAAATTTTTTTGCGCTTTCCTATATCCTTTTTAGAATGCCTCTGCGCATATTATCACAACTATACAATTAAACATGCAGCGCATGAGGCTGATAAGCTGACCATCAATTTCGAGCAGAGTGCTAATCATCTGAACGTACCACATTTGTGTTCTATTTTGCAGACGGCCGGTTTGAGTTCTGCTATCATATTAAAGAATTTTGCACAATAAACCGTTCGCGTTTCCTCCTTCCCTCGACCAGTTGCCCAAGTAACCCATAAAATAATACTGCGGAACAGTGCTTTCGGTACTGAAAGTGACCCGATCGCTGTCACGAATTTTTTTTAAGGATGCGCTTTTATGTAGCGCATCCTTTCGACATTCTATAGGCTTGCACGTACATATGGTGCATGCCTGGATGTTCAGCAGCTTTTCCTCAGAGGTCACTGAAGGTAGAGCTAGAACACTTGATGCATGTAATACGAACCGTAGAATGACTCCCACTGCTAAATTTCAATCCGATCTAGCAATTTGGAAAGGAATTGTAAGCATTCAATGATGCTAAAGTTCCAATGCTTTCCTCAGAACAGGCTTTCCTGGAGTATTAAGTGCTCGGTCGGATCACTCAAAATACAGATGCACTTTTGTGTACTTTTGTTCGTTTTAAGCAATATGTGGAAGTAGTCGACCGAGAGGAGTGCACAAAAGCGAATGTGATGTCAGCTCCTCTGGCACGATTCCTCCCCACTTCAATACATATCCCAATGATCCTATCGGAACACTGTGCAACATATAAAATATTCTTCAGAATATTCATCATCTCTAAATTGTTATTCCGCCAAGCAGTCCATTATAGAGAAATAATTGTTGAGAGAGTTTGTCTTTTCGTGATGAAGTCAAAGTGATTTTCCTCAAAAATTTTGGCTGTTTTTCACGAGAACATGCATCAAGATGACAGCGTATTTACGAGTATTCAATATGTGGATATGTATCTATGCCAATGTAACAAGCACAAAGGCTGGGTCGATAAAACTGTACACTGCGTGAGTGACATTCCATTTCGGCTTCATTTCGGGTAGTCTTATTCTGAATGAGTTATTTGAGTTAAAACTTATATTTGCAAATGGATTTTATTCTGTGATCGATGTGTGTGGCCAAAAAAAAGATTTTTGCTTGATGAAATTGGTGCATTGAAAAGAAGCGATCGTTGTGAAGAACTTTCTTGTAGCGTCGAAATGCAATGGGTTTTTCTCGGAAATTCAGCAATCTTCTTCAATGCAACTTTCTCAACGATTTAACGGAATATTTGGTTGGAAGCGTATTAGACAATATTCTATTACTTTATGCTTGTTGATGCGATCGATCGTTTTGATAAGTTGCAAACAGCGTCCTTTCTATCAGGCTTCCCTCCATCCTTCTTCACCTACTTTCTAAGATGCAGAAAAGCCCTTGGCGCTGTGTTCTTATTGTACTCCTATAATTTGCTCGATTATCCTCTCAGATGTAATGAATCCCCTTCATAAGCCTCTTCCCTCGTTGAATGATGACTGGCCACTCGGTGCACAAATTCTGCGCCCTTTGTTCGTAGCATATCACCTTGAAATGCAGACGATTCATTGGGTCAGAAATCACGACAATATACCCAAATTATGCCACAGAATCATTAGATAGCTCCATGGACATTCATTTCATTCTAAATTTTACAATATAATTTGTGATGACTTTTTTGCAATAACACGAAATATGCAACTCTATCTCCCTTCGAATTTTTCTTCTCACTCTGCTTTCTCCTACATTAAATTGTTTGTCTTCTTTGAATACTTCAATAATGTTTGCTGGAAGTGTCATTCTCCATCAAAAAGTCCCCTTTATTTACTCTCAGGAAGTACTTGTCGCTTGAAGCTAGTAATGTATGTTACTCTTATAGAATTAATGGTGAATTTCAGACAGGAGTTTGTGCTGAAGGCGATTGGATTGGCAGTGAATAATTGGCAATATGAGCTTGTCATATGTGATAGGCTATTAGAAGAGGCAGTACAAAGAGATTGCCGGTGGATGAAAATTACATTGCTCAGAGATCAGTTGCGCATGCGAGACAACGTCACCACCTAGTCGCTCATATGTGCTGCACATTTCTTTCAGTGATCCTTGTCTGCTTTTCGGTAAGCCATTTGTTACTGACATTTTCGATCTTGACAGCCACTTGTTGAAATCAAGTGAAGCACGATGAAAAATCTTCATTAAGAGAAGCGATTTGCAGCAATGCGAACTACGCAGAGGAATAACAAAGTGGGAGTTTGAGATGGGGAATAGTAGGAGTGGGGAGGGGAGGGAAAAGGGGAGATACTGAGATAAGACTCGGAAATGTAAACAATTCGAAGACACTTCATTCAGACCATGGGTCATTTCACTTAGCGGTTTTCAGCCTCGACAGTTTGTGCTGCGCCAGGGTGGCTTGATTTTTTATCCATTGAACGTTGTGCTTGTGTCTCGTCTCAGCATTAAACAAGAAAGTTGTGCGTGCCTTCGAACGGCTTATCGGTGAACAAAACACGCAGCAGAGATTGCCGATAGCGAAGGTGACTAAGTATACGTGCATAATGCTAATGCTTGTCGCATGTAAGCGAGCATGCTAATGTCTCAAAGAAGCAGATGCGGCGATTATTTAGAGGCCATCGACCAGATACGATAAAAGTTTTCTATGGACTTTTCCATGTAGTTGAGGTACAACTTTGGGATGGTAATGGCAATGGTCATTATTGATTGCTATGTTTCCTACTGTAGACGCAAAATGCACTTCTTTCAAGTAGGAACGAAACTGTGCAGTTCCTGGAAGATGGTAGATCAACTAGCATAAACTTCAACTATGCACACATCAGAACTTAACACAAAGTCAGGAATTGACTGAGTTTTCTGCACCGAAATTGTGTTTTCAAATGCCTCAATCTCAGCTCCTTCTTCCATACGCTATTAGCAGAGCAGCGGCAAAGAACTCGACTATCCGCTCCAATTGTCTTCACTTCCTTGTTTTCCTCACATAATAGACACATACGGAATCGCTATTTCTCATTTTAAGGCCGATATTTGTTTTACCGAAGTTGTCCACCGAAGTCCACAAGACTCTATTAACAAGAAACCGTAAATATACTGCTATGTTTTGGGAAATAAATGTGCTTCGAGATCAAAATAGGCTATGAGCGCTAAGCAAAAGGTATGTTTAGTGATCACATCGGAGCGTTGAGAGTAGCTAAAGGCAACTTCACATTCGTTCCCATAATAAAAGTATGGACATGAGCACAGTTTTATTACTTTGCTCATTTCTTTCCCGAAGTTTTTTTACTAGGTGTGCCGTCTTTGTGGGTTTTTTCGTGTTTTCAATTATTCACTCACATCGAGTCATTCGAAAGACGCTTTATTTCTCCTTATGTATTATTTCTGCTATGGAAACGGTTTTGAATATTTGCAGTGTTCCATTTCCCCATAAATGACTGATGTGAACTTAATGGAGTATGAGATCTGAATTTATACTGAACGTTGCGCTAATCGACACTTTTTAGCTATAAAGCTCTCAACTAAATGATATAATAACTGATGATAATGAATAAATGATTTTTTTCAGCAGACGACAGATGCCGATATGGATGAATATAGCAAATTAGTGCGGAGTGAAGTACGTGTGAGACTTGAAGAGATGCATTTCTTTGGTGGCGTAAACGTGACGGATCCTGAATTACAGTGCACATTCACTTTGCATCGAGGACATTGCACCAATCCAGCAATTACACTCACTGAAACGATTGCATGGAATACGCGCATATGCTTCTTGTGGAGTTGTTACATACGTTAGTATTGACAATGCTTAACACATTTTTTCACTCCGCCCTTATGTTCACATAAATAAGGCGGAAAAATTTAACGCTTTTAGTTTTTATGATTTGCTTTTGTGATAAGTTAGAAGGGAGATAGGGAAGTACGCCAGCAATCTGGAACGAACGCTGCTTTTGTAATTTTATCATGACGAACCATCAGCATATAGCAAATAGGAAATTAATATCGGAAGCAATGATAGGAATTTTTCCAGAAACTTGGCCACTCAATTGGCTTGACTGATTTCCGACTGAGTTGCTGAAATTTTAAGAGATGCACTCCGAATTATTGATCTAAACTCTTCTAAAAGGTGCTGAAAAAATTGCCGTTATAAGTGACCTCTTGCATGTTTTGTTCAAAAACAGTGACGTCTGGTTTGTTATCAAGATTTCTGGAAGTATCTCGAGATCGTCACTTAAAAATATTTGGGAACAAATTAATCCCTGTATTCACTGAGTAGTATTTTGTTTTGAGAATTGGATAAAGAGACGATGCTAATGCGCTCTCTCCAAGCTATGCATCATTAGACACTTTGGAGATTATTCAAGAAATCAGAGACGCAATAAAACTCATCTGCAACCATAACCAATTAGAACAAGGCATCTGGGTGTATTACAATGAATATGCAAACAAGTCTGTCGCTTATGTTCACCGATGCGCGAGCATTTCCCTTGCAGCAGTTTGTTTCATTATGCTTTTCTCTCTGACTTTTGTTTGCATGCATCCTTCGTTCTTCCCGTCGTTGCGGTCATATTTATGCCTTTCCAACCTTCCACCTTTTTAATTTAATCCCATCTCGAAAATTTAGCAACGTCGGGTTCATTAATTCCTTCCAATTTCCTTCACATAATTTGTTATTTCCCCATAATTATTTCCGGTTTTTTTCAGCAGAGCATGCGATGCGAGTCGAAAACTGTTGGGCAGGTAGCAAACATAATCCAGTATATCTTCTGACGCCTCAAGGGTATGCTCAATTGCTTCCTATTCGCTAAAGCTTTGGACATCACATCCTTCCACTACGCTAAAAAGCGATAGGAATTCAAATAAAACTGGATGTACTATGCTCAAAATCATCAAAAGAATTCAGTTGCAGCATGATGAGCAGAAGCAAATGTTTGCTGGAGAAATTCGCAAAAGAGGCGTTTTTATAATTATGTCAAATAAAACAACGTGTTACACGGACGACGGAGAAACATTGAAGTAGCTTCTCATACAAGCAATCGGTTGCACAATTGATTGAGTGAGAATTTGTTTTTGATCGAAAGTGGAGGATGATGAGATGATCAGATGCAGTGAAGATGGGGATAAATGGCGGAGAGCTACTCTGTCATAGGTTGTATAGTTATAGGTTTTGTGATTTCCGGGATAACGTTACTGAGAAAAAAGGAACATGGACACACTGGAACGCGAACACAGGCACGCACAAATTAACATCTGCGTTCACATATGCAGGCATGTACACATGTCTGCTAACAGAATGACGATGATTACGCCCAAATTTTCATCTTTACTAGCTGATTTTGTAGATCTCGTTTTTATGGTTCCCGAGCAGAAATTAGCTGGAAGATAGAGGACTGTGTGCATAGACAGGGACGTGAAACCATCATGATGCGTTTTTGCAAATCTGCATAGTTTATTATTGTTGAGCATCTGTATTTGAAGTCTGCGTTATGAATAACAAAACCAACATTTTCTGATTAATTCTACTGCTTATCGGAGGTAATCGGAATATGACTGTCAAGTTCCGCAGGTCGAAGAATAAAAATTGAAACTTCTTGGTTGCCCTGCTCAACTTGCCATATTTGAGGGTTGAAGTCTATCTTTCTCGACTTTTTTTGAATAAAGAAGAATAAAGATTGCGAAAGTTTTGCAGGATATAAGCGCAGAAACAGTAAAGCAAAAGCTATACTAAAATAGAATTGCATATAAACAGGCTGATTGATTCATGTATTCAACACTTGTTCAGCTGGTTTTCTGAATTAGGTGTTCTTCGGAAACCGCGATGATCAGCTCCCCCACCTACGACCGAGACATGCGAAGGGCGAGCTCGGTGGGCTGGCTCGCTGTTAGGCAGGTCGGAGCACAATACATTCGACTCAGTTGTGATATTCGACTCTGCCACCTGTGTGAAGAAAACTGCTCACTGATTACGGTGAGACGATCTTATTAATCATGCACACAATTGAACGTTATAATCTTTTCTTAGACCAACCAGTCCTCTGCTTAACTCACGATCGGAACGTCCAATAGCGGTCCCGCACGGGCATCTGAAAATTCGCGAAACTATGACTCAAAATATCTGAAACTTCATCAATTTTTCCAAGGTTTTGAAGCCGTCGAACCGTTTTGTTTTTAACCTCCACTCTTTCCCGTTCTCGACTTACTGAAAAAATTCCAGTCCATTATGGGCAGAATTTTTCGGACGCCTTTTCTAATATCTGGCGGACAAACAAAGATTGCTGAGTAGATCCTTCCCTTCCGCACTTTCTGTTGATGCGATGTCTTGAGAACCCCGATCAGCGCCTAACTTTAAGTTCCTCGTCAACAACGTTGCAATTATTCGCCTTCGATGAGCCTCATTGTAGCGTTCAGACGAACCTTGCCAGCACAAAACCAAGCAAGAAGCATCGAGCAGTCTTTGACGTTGGGAAATGTTTCTAGCTTGTTTCTACGTATTCATACGTCAAAACGCTTTCGACCGATTTTGCCTGTGAATGCTTTTCAAATACTCATTTTGCACTTTTCACTAACAGCAAAAATCTTATTCACTCCATATTTAAGAGATGAGCATATTTGCGCGATATGGAGCGAGATGTGCAGCTGTCACCTTATCGTTGGCTTAATTGTCAACGATTTCATAATGCCTAGAACCACTCATAGCTGGTATCATAATGAACAAATCCACTTGCATGTGCTCGCTGACCCACAGTCTCAATCATCCCAGTGGCATTGCATATAAAAGGGCTGCTCAGCTGAAAGCAAAATATTCTTTCTCACTCAGGTGGATGTTGAATAACAGCCCTTTAAATGATTTTTCTTATTTCGATGCCCTTGCTAGGCTTAGCAGACCTACGATTTAAATGTTGCACTGAAGCACTGAATTAGCCTAAAGATGAAAAAACAGTGTTTATTGCCAATTTCTATCACGCTGAATTCAACGATATCAGGAAATATATTTTAACTGCTCAATAGTTTGCATGATATTTTATCGTTGCGAATAAAAATATCGTTTTGAGGATATTTTCCAAAAGAATCTCGTAAAATTAAGCATTTTACCGCTTTATTTTTTAATATTTTCAGCCACCGATTGGATGCAGTGATTATTCACAAACATACAAACAAAACCGACAACGTATGTTTTGGAACACAAGCTCCGAAGTCATCGAATTGTGCTACCCCACACCTCCGCCTGCCAACTGTTCTAGCGCATATGCGCTCTCGTTGATATTGTTCACCTTACTGATGATATCCATATTCGCTTCTACTACAACATAAGTATCAATGAGTGAGTGACCGACAACATTCACTTGTTCTTTTGCTCAGCACTTTACTATATTGTACGGATCGTGGTGTGCGAGGGTCTGCAAATAATCCATATGGACCACATGTGGATAGCATATCAAGAGTGGGCTTCGCAACAACACACTCGGATTATAGAAAAACTCTTGTGAGCGCAAATATTCGTCATAATGAATTCAATAACTTAAGTGCTAGCTTCCTGCAATGATGATTCCGGAATCGATCAGTTCTCTCTGCGAAGCCCGAAAATGATATCATTCAGAACATCTGATGGCCTGTAGTAACTACGTCCCGACAGCTACGTCTAGAACACCAGAGCACGTACGAGAGCTCAAAAGCGATAGGATATAAATTAACTTCAAAGCGATGAGCACATCGCCGGTGTTACAGTATGAAGGTGCAACTCACACCGATGCTAGGATGTCGTTCGCATGAGGGGCGAGAAAGAAGTCAATAGTGCTTCAGTCGCTCCCCTCACGTTGTGGCGATCTCCTACTAAGGGCGGAACTGTCACGATATCGTCGCAGATAGCTAGTACACACTATTCCTCTCCTATTCCATATTTCATCTCCTCTTATTTTTCATCTAGTCACATTTTTTCAACTGTTCTGTTCTGTGCTTCATCGTGTTTTCTCGATCTGGATGATCATAAGCAATCGTATTTGCAAATAAACAACTCAGATAGGTATAGGCGACTCGTATTACAAAGAACGACAGAGGCGAATAATGTATAGAGCATTTAGCAAAATTAGATGTGGGGGAGAGCATCGGAGACGTAAAATTTGTCTGGGAGTGAGAGAGACAGAGTGGAAAGAAAAGTGGAGTAAACGGGGAGAAAAATGACGAAGTATTCAGACTGGTGAAGCAGAAAATATCAATTTCATTCACACAATCAACCTTCACAGATCTCACCAATATTCACAGTCATGAAAAACACAGCGTTCCAAGTTGCAAAAAGTGTTGCATTAGAATGGAGGTGCAGAGAGAAATAACAAGATGCAGTGTGGAGTACAGGGCAAAATGCGATGAATATCCCTCGTAGAGGAGTGAGTCATTCAAATCGTTTATCCTTCATATAATGGGTCATTATATCACTTATAAAAAACCGTCTAAACAAGCAACGCAGAGAGGGTGAAGGGGAGAGGGAAGAGAGGCGAACAGATGAAGATACTGATCCTGCCTGCTTCCCCAAAGATTTGTAAATATTCTCAAAGACGTCAGCTTGGCATCTTCATGCTTCAAAGCTCTGTGATAAAATTTTAGGAGAATTTAAGCAATCTTAGAGAACTTTTAGCGATCTGTGTTGTCTGTTAATCACATTCATATTAAAAGCTCACCTCAAACAACAATTGAGCAAATTTTCTGAGTCGAGGCTCGTGGCATTTCAGAATAATTTAAATAGACATTCGGTTGAACCACACATAGAGATGGATCGATCCAAACACTTTTGCATTTGTAATTCTCCACAATCTTCAAAAATCGGTTGGTTGATGTATGATAATTTTATAGCGTTTCGAGAACGTGTATCTCTATAATCCAATGGAAAGTGAGACAGCAAACGAAAGATACACACAAGTAAGGGTTAAATGCCTTCCACACTTTTTTCGTTTATCCCACTGCTGAGGCGACGATATTCGAGGAGGGAAATGGGTTGCTGGGGATGGAATATGAAGGAAGCAGACATCTCGCCTTGAAGAAGGAGGAAACACCAAACATTTCGAGAATCAACACCCTTGACCACTGATGACTCAAGAAAAGATGTAAGAAATGAATAGCCGTTTTTTGAAAAACATTTCTCATCTATTTTCATTTGAAGGACTTCCACACTTTTCTAATCGCTTTATTCGCCTTTGTTTTTAAGTTTTCGACTCATTTCAATGATCAAATCTTTAAGTCGAACGTTCATTTTGACATTAAATTCCAATTTTCTGGGCTTTTTCTAGTGCTTCAAATAATTTCTTCTCAATATCACTAACATCAATTCAGGTAAAAAAAATTGTCAAGTACCACATTCTCGCAACATTTTCCTACAAGGATTTTTTGATTGTTTTCCGCAGAGGACAGAAATCGATGATCTGGAAACTGGTGCTGAAAGTGATAATGCGGCTTGTGTCAGAGCCTACCCAAAGTTTAAATGGTCCTTGTCGCTTTTGTTTTGTTGGTGATCGTCTTCCTTCATATAAGCAATGAAGGCAATAAGGTCATATACATCGGTATCACGCTCACATAAGTGCAAACGCATATGCACATAAAATATGCATATTTATAGGGAGCCGGAAACGAAAAGATGAAGCGACAGGTGAGTAACAGTGAGAAGCAACTGTAAATAATTCGACAGGATTCAGTGATATGCAAAAGTAGGCGTGTACATGGTATTCAGCAGGCGTATCTGCAGTTCAGTAGATTGAATGAGAAATAGTTCTGAGGTCGAGCGAATCAAGGTGCTTCTAAAAACAGAAACGTTTTATGTCTCGGCAGCATTTTGAGTGAGGCCGTTCCAAATTCGAATAACGCTAAACTTGAAGCTGAACAGACATTTTTGGTGAAGCTGGATTTGCTGTTCAACTGCAATGTATGGACTCGACTTTCGAAGCCATGTAGCCGAAAACCCTTTCGTAATTTAAAACCACGGGATTAAGTCAAATTCCACCCGACGGATCATATGTCGAGATTATAAACCTCCAGCCGAGTGTGATAACCGGGTGACAATGGGTCAATTTATTGGATACAACCTGAGTAAAGTACTGTTGTTGCTTTTCGACGGTCCTATTGTCTTTTTCTTCTCTCTCTCCAAATAAGGCAGCCACCTGAAGATTATTGCACCGACGAATTTCGATTATAAACGGCTCATATTAACTTCTGATGAAGCTTTAGTTGAAATTCCGGTGGCACCAACTTGTCTTTTAGCTTGCAGTTGGTCTTCTATGGACGCGTAATGTGCATTTGTGGTCAAGACTTGGTGTTTACGATTGTGATCAGCTTCAGTTTCGTTTTTATGCCCGTGTCAGTTGAGGCGATAACTAAGCGGGTGATCTGTATTTAGGTTAATTGATCGAAGAGGGTTGTGCATAAAATTCACACTTCAGACAGTCATCAAATATTAGCTCAAAGAACAAAAAAAGAAAGAATAGTTTGCTCATGAAAAGTTCGGGTATATCGAGTAGTGTTTTGGGGACGAAGTCACACCCTTCTGCGCTCCACATGCAATAGGAACTCCATCTATGAAAAAGACCTTCACGAATTCTTCAACCGCAAAAGCAGTTTTTTTCGTATACCTCTCAGGTTGCCGAAAGCGAACGCCATTAATCGAATTGAACTGGCATCACTAACCGCGTCACTCAAACTCTCATATTGCAGTTCACGCAATTCAAATACAATTACCAATAAACAACAATGGAAAAGTCGTACATATTGCGCAATGAGTTGGAATACGTGTGGAGGGGGTCATCTGCAAAAGAGCAATAAATTACAAGTTTGCCTCGCTCAATTTGCATTTGTGCAGAAAATCGAAGATGTTGGCCGCTAAACAAGGCAAAGAATTTGCATATTTACCTACGGAACAGATGAATATGAGCGTAGGAATTTTGTATTTTCAATTAATTCGAAAAGCAAAAATAGATAAAAACAATTGAAAGCAAGGATTTCCAATCGAAATTTGTATATTAATAAACTATAAAAGCAGTATTGCTGACTGCGGCTTACTCTCGTCTATTGCTTAAGTCGGAGGATGCCGAATCCGCCAGCGAAGGAGGATACTTGGGCGTTTGGACCGATTGGTTCGCCGTTCCCGGACAACCCAGTGAAGGCACTCGGTCAGCAGAACATGTACGTTGCGCTGTGGTACAAGAACGGGAAACCGATGCACGGTCGCGCCTGGAACAACGGAGGAGTTATTGAATGCTCCTTCCCATACAACAAGTCTGAGCTGACTGGAGTCAAAGATCTCGGCGGCCAGATCCAGGCATGTTTACCTACGTCGATAATTGTTACATAAGTGGGCTAGGTCCTGCATTTGAGGACCTTTCTCGAAAGGTGTAGATTTGCCAACGATACCTGGTCGCCTCGAACTTGTGGTGTGCGAGGAGTGGAGATTCGCAATTCCTTTGCAACTGAAATAACAACTATAAGTAATTTCCTAGCCTCCTTGGGTGTTTGCAGGTACTTCAATATAAGGGCAACCACTTGTCGCTTGGTTATTGGTATAACTGGATCAAATATTCGGACCGTTTTGATAAGATGGACAAGGGCGCTGAGATGCTGCGATGTGGTGACTCGTTCCCGATTCTCTGGAATGACAGACCGGGAGGCGCTCTGCTCGGCTACGTCGATAATAAGACTGAAATCGGTTGGTACGCTCAGAGTCAATTGAACACAATGCAGTCGGTGTCTTCTTGAGGTGCCTCAAAGTGCATTTCCTTGGCCTCATCCCAGAAATGACGGATCATCCTTCTTTCAGCTCGCTTCTCTCATGACGGAAAGGTGGACGAAGTGTCGGGCTCAGCGCTCTCCGACATGTTGATAATTGTGAGGGAACTCAAGGGGGGACCCCCTTATTGCGAATGTGAGGAGTGCAAGAGGGAGCCACCCAAGCCGATCGTCCGTGTTACGCTCAACGAATGGACTGATTTTCGCTATGGAGACCCATGGCCCACAAGCGGAACGCCGGTTCGTGCCCTTGGAAGGTATATCGCTATTAATTCGGCCAATACTTTAGCATTCAGTCCCTGAATAATCGCGATCGAATGCGAAACTGCAGAATGCAATCATTGTTTGAGGTCAAAACACGCTTGGTAAGTGCGGTGTGTGAGTTTTTAAATCCACCGGTGATCCTGAAGAGCATACGCTTTCAGGTCGCTAGACACCCTGCCAGGCGAGAATCCCGATCAATATGTGGCACTCTGGTACCAATCGGGTGAGCCAGTTATGGGTCGCATTTGGAACGATGGAGGAAAGATAGCTGCTTGCTTCGGATGGGGTGGGCATGAGTACCGTCAGAAGATTGGCTCGATACAAATCCTTTACGAGCTGCCTGAGGCGATCCGAGGATTCGATTATGATTGGAAGCCATTCCCTGAGGCTGCACAATTCGGTGCCAAGGAGTGGATCCCGGTGCACGTCGATCACTACAAAGGAAACATCTCTCCAGCGGTTCTCATGATTGACGGAAAGGAAATCCTCGGAAAGGTATGCTTTAGAGCTTGGGGCTATCGTGTATAGCTTGAAGCGTAGCGGATACAACCAAGGGCCGTAACAAGTTCATTTTGCTTGCAAATAATAAACGCAATACAATAATAGGAAGTATTCTGAAAAGGATCTACTGTTGGACGGAATCTTCGGTTCGAAAAGTTTTTCTATTGAGGATGAATGGATTAAAGCCTGTGAGCAAACGATAAAAACTGTCATAAGCAAAAAAGAATCTGTCCGTAATTCGGATTCAGCGATCTGGCGAGGAACTAGAAGGATCTCGTTGTAAAGAAGCATTGAGATCATCCGAATAGTGGGTGGGATTTATTGAGGCCCGATGCTTTCCCTGTCGTTTAACTCTCGAGAAATCCATCGGACTAGCTTAGTTCTTTGGTTCACGACACCTTTTGAAGGTGCGCGATGGCATCACTGCAACGGTAAGATGAATTGAGTGCTGTGAAATGCAAAAAAGAGCACCGTTGAGTCCCGCAATTGATCACGATGTAGTGCACAAAGACTGTTCCGCAGTCACACTGACATTCTTTCTGCAAACCACCAAAACGTGTTCTCCATTTCGCATAGCTGCTTTCAAGCGCTGTATTTGCACTTTAAGGCTGATATTAGAAACGAGCGCGCGACAATCGGATACGGTGGCACCGAGAAGGTACTCGTTGGGCCTGCGGTTCACTCCTGCATGGTGCTTTGCAGAAAGGCCAAGCCTGGATGTACCATCGATTAGAGTCTCTGCACTGTTAATATGAATAAAGGTTTTTTTCTCGCTCACAATATGTGTTTATGTTAGAGTTGAAGACCACTTGCCAGATTCTGTTATACTTAATACCCGTGGCTGCGTTGGCGTTGTGTCCAAGCATCTCTCGCCAAATTACATGGCATTGGTGAATATCATGCCCAGGATTTCTAGGCAGAACAGTGTGGATTTGTCAGAAGAGTCTAAGGAGCGGGCCAATGATATTCGTATGCTATAGCATTGTTAATATAAAAAATGGGAAGATCGGTCCGCTTCGATCATATCTTTGTTGATTGTTCCGCACCCGCTGTGGAATGCAACGTTTAAATGCTGCGTTGGTGTTGCAACGCAAAGCATTTTTGCGACGTGAAGGTTTGGCGGAGGAAGGTGTGTATGGCATTGGCACACCAAGCGAACTGGTCAGGAATCGTCCTCGACTCGAAAGTCGGTCGACGCGAGTATTTCAGTGGTATCCTGTTTGACAATCTGATAGTATGGAGTCACACCAGAAACGGCCAATGGCCACACATCAGCTCTCGATCATCGCAGAGACTGGATGAACTTCTCGCAAATACGGCTATGTTATCTTTGTAAGTACGGCTTGTCTGTTCGGCAGGGCGTTTCGTCGATGCTTTCTGAGTCATATTCTGGCATTGCGAGGAAATAAGCATTCTATCATCAATGATGTATTTCGTTAAGCGTCTGATATCACTTGATCACTTGATTGACCGGACTATCGAGCGTCGATGACGCTGCCGGTCACAATGCGCTTCCATTAGGGTACTGAGACCCGTGGTTTTGCATTGTTGGAGCCCATAAGTGACGCCACCCCGCTGACCAGGCGAGCAGGCCTTTTCACCGCTTACAAATGATCACATTGATCACATTGAACAGCTGTGATTTCATCGATTTCGTCGTTGTCTTCATCGATGTAGCTGGCAATTTTTCCATCTTTCTCGATCTTGAACTCGCCGCATCCAAGCAGTGCCATGTAGAAGTCGAAACCCCATCTTGTTGGCAGTCTGCCGCGTTCTTGCTTTCCATATTGCCGTGGCCAGTAGTACATCGCCTGGTGGCCGGCCTGCTGGCGACGTAGGTTTCGGCTATTCGGAGTTTCCTTCTCCTAGCCTTTCTTCTTCCACGAAGTACCTGCAAGGCAGCAGGGGCTGCGATCTTTTTCGGCGGATCGTACTCGCCGTGATGCGAAACCGTCATTGGGTAATGTGACCATTTTTTAAGTGTTGGCGCGCCACCGCCAACCCCAGTCACACCCTGATGAATTTCGCCGTCGGTTGGTACACGCCTGCTTATTCTGCATATTCGCAGGCAACCGTCATATCTGACGGTCCTTTCGCGACCCTTCCACCACGTCGAGCTGAGCGGCAGGAAACACGACCGCTCAGCAACCGCCCACCGACACCGACAACCAAGCGTCTGATATAAGTCAATAAAAAACCTCGTTCCATCTCCAACGCAATCACAGAACTTGAAGCGTTAAAGGAGAAAACGACGTCACTTCCTTCATACCATACTTCCTGCAGCGTTCCATAGCGACGTTGTTCATTGAGTGTCGGGTGAGAAGGGTGGGAATTTTAAAGAAATCGGAGTTCGGTCATTGTCCTTAGAGGAAATGAGCAATGTTGACGATGTGAGTATGCATGTAACATGGACAATAATTTAATGTAGAACTAAAGAGTGAGAAAATCGTCGGTAATTTTCGAGAAAAATGGATAGTAAAATTTACGGAGGCGCTATGATTTCGTCTTATGCAACGTCGAAACACTAACACCATACACTCTAGTGGCACATGAGTCAAGTAACGATATACACTCTTTACAGAACGTGTATATGAGAGTATTAAGTCGCCAATCATGTAGAGTCCCGACTCCTGTTTTCATGAGAAAATATTGATGTGTCACTTGAGAGCTAAAAAAACGCGGAACAACCATCTTGTCAGCACTCGGAAGTATACAATTATTGGATACGGGAGTGATAACGGAAGTGCGGTAATCTGCAAAAATGAATAACAAGTTAGCATCGAAGAAGCGTAAGACGTTCTTGTCGACAGGCTAAAGTGGAAGGTTAATGCCAACATCACATTATCTTCAAAGTGTGCAGACAAGAAAAGGGTGTGCATTGAGTCACAAAAACGGAACCATCGATTCCTCTCTCACATGACACGGCCGGGATCCGTTCGCCCGTGGCTGGGCCATGGATTTCCTCGTCGTGTGCTCGGGCCACGAGTTTACTTCTTGGCAGAGCCACCAAAAGGTGCCGTGGCTGCACCATAGGTCCCCCATCCACTGACAGCTCCATATCGCTTTCATCGGTAGATTCGTTCGACAGATCTCGCATAGATTAAGGTTACATCGGCATGCTGGCAGACAACAAAGCCAAAGCTTAACGTGTCCCGTTTGATCACAGTCGAATCTTCCAGACCACCCATTATCGCTTCACACCCTACTATCAAGCGATAAATCAGACACCATAGTCTCCACAATCGAAATTCAACATGCCAATAAGAGCCTATATAGTTTGACGTCCATCGACACGTAATTCATAACAGCCCATATCTTTGCAGCAACGGCATAGCACACTTCACAATCGACGGTTATTTCCAGTCCAACTATAAGCCAGTCAGACGAGGTGCGGGGTAAAACACATCATTTTCCAAAATTTTTGCAACTGACAGGTCAACTTTTCAAGCATCAGGGACAATACTGCACAAGCAGTCAGCGGATGTTTGATCTTGGGACATTGAAAGAAAGCTCAGGAAGAATGTGGCTATTGCTTCCAGTGATCTCAACATATCAGACTGAATGACAAAGAGACTTACAAAAATTGCCAAGCCGTCCGCTCAAGCTCTTCAGTGAATAAGGACACGATAGGGTAGCTACGTTCATCATTCGAGGAAGGACAGCAGAGGCGAATATCTCTTATGACATGATACCCTGATGGTAGGACGCCTTCACGCACATCCTTGAGGGGAATGGAACGCTGTCTCTCGAAGGAAGAAGATGAGAATGAACATCTTTCACTTCAGAACACCATGTGGAAAACAGCAACATTGCTTCCACTCTTGCACACTCTCATTTCCTTTCACTAACCACACAGCAGCCACGCTTCCTTCGAAACCACAGTGAAGAAAGCCGAAGAAAAATGACAACACAATTGAGTTACTAATCGAGTAACGCAGCAATATAATATTCCACACTGCAAATTGCTGAATATACCTCACACTGCAGAGAATTCTGTTTATTGATTGTTCGATTATTGAAACATAACTCAATGGATTCTTAATCCCTAACGGTGGTCTGCGCATGTTTCTCTCTTCTGCAGTCTTTCGATTGTTTTGAAGTCATTCTTCCAGCAGGCCTTTCTCTATGTATTTGTTCATTCTGCAAACAACGTTATTTGAGTGCAGTGAGGAAACTGTGAACGGGTGTACAGGCCAGTGTATGAAATTTAGAAAGCTGATCGTCTCGGCTCAATAAAGCTACAACAGTTTCTTCTGTAATTTCGGAGAAGCTGCACATTTCTCACGAGCTCACTTGGCAATTCGCGCAAGTCAGATGCGCCTGAAGCGCCATTAACAATCGCCGGTTAACATCACCGGCTTAAATGCCCCTAAAAAGGAACAGCAATTAACCAAGAAATGAACTCAGAGAATAAGCAACATTCCGGTGAAAAGTTAGAAAGTTGTGCAACTTTTTGCGTTTACAATTTTGTGCGATTGTGAAATTCGATCAATTGCGGAAATTTATGAAAGTTATGAGAAATTTGCGATTCTTAAAAAAACAGTGCTAATTTCATAAACAAATTTGGTATACAAAACAATAAATTCAAAGAATTGCAGAAATCATCTAAACACAAAAGTCAGCAGTTTTTCCAATGAAATTTTTGTTCTCTTCAGCAAATAAATTGCATTTCGATGACGATCAATTTCTTCATAGTTGAGAGTTTGCATAAACGGTTGCGAATTGTATTTCCCGTGAAGGCACAATTCTGCATGTTGCAAATTTTGCAGTATAAATGACACTCATAAATTATATGCATTGGGAAATTAAGCGCTTATGAATGCAGCGCCATCATTTCTCGCGAATCGATCATGTACTCATGTCAGCCTCCCTGGAGCACTTTTCCATCATTCGGAAGAAGGTTTCTGACAACCACATCGTCGGTCTCTCCTAGGCGAACGAAAAATTGCCACAGCTTTTCTCCAGCCAATGAATATTTCGAAGACTGAGTAAGCTGTGAGATACCTGCTCCCACCCACCACCTCCATCGCTCACATATCCTCAACCTGGCTACACCATCGTTCAGAAGTGTTAATGCAGGCGACATCGTCCCACTGCGTCCCACTGAACAACGATTGCAACAAAGCAACTTGCGAAGAAAATGAGATAAAACAAGCCCTTAACTCACATCATCGAGAACTATGAGTTCTATTTCACTTCCAATTTCATATACCTCATTAAGGTCATCGTCGAATGTAACATGTGCGTCTTGCTGCTCAGACGATGGTTCTTCATCTTCAAGTTCGTGCTTCTGAAAGAGGCACTGCACTCATCCCATTGCATTTCATATAGAAGTATCCTACTTACGCTTCCTCAGGTTGGCGAACTCGATCATATCTACACCAAGTATCAGCAATCAGAATAAAGTTCACACTAACCAGCTAATTACCATGGGTTAGCACTGCGACATTTCTACTTTCGTGTCAAAAATATTCGCCCCGCAAACAACTGCTTGCCTAGCTACAGCCATATCTCTTTTGATGAACAGTCAATAAATCTCTCGCAAAGAGGATATTGTGAAGGACAGCAAGAGCAAGTCTGCGCGTGAATCTGATTGCCTGTCCCCGCGATTTCTGAAAATTTGAACAAAGACCATCGAAAATAGCTCAAAAGTTGGCTTCCGTTCGAACTGGCACAGATGTCGGAGAAATCGGATACCTTCAGTCAGGAAACCGAGTTACCATAGCAGCAACCAACTTACCATGATGAAAGGTTGTTTCAGAGGAATCTTCAGAGGTCCTCTAAAGTTGAATTGGGAGGCGACAATTTTTTCCGGTGCCCATTCATTGTCCGCGTCACCGATGCCTATATGCTCGCCGCGCCTTCCCGTTTCCAGGCCTACAAAAACCATTGAACCATTTTCAACGACTGCAAAAGCCCGTACTGTTGTAGATAAACAAAAACTGTTTACTGGATAGAAAAACAGACGCTGAGAGGTCAGAACTAATATAAAATAATCAATATAGGGTATGATCCAACTTTACTACTCACAGTTCTGGATCGCTAGGCTGGGTTGTAGCATTATCAAAGAATATTACATCTGTTCTCTGAGAGAACAAAAAACAGAACTTTGTGTACTTGTTCACAACTCTCAAGGAATTGTTCACAACTCTCAAGGAATCCATCTCCTTTAACTGTAAGCCAATGCAAGATGGAAGAATTGCAGCACAAAATTGTTTGGAATTCCCCAACTAAATGATGAGATTTAAAGAGAAACCATCCAAAATTACTGAGTTGCATCCCGGTCAAACTCTTCATCTCTCGAAACCGACAATGATAACAATCACGACCATAAAACCTACACATGTGGTCCTTCGATTTCATCATTTACATTCAATGCGGAGGAATTACATTAATCAAACTATTTTATAACTGCTAAGGTTTCATACATCTACAAAATCAGTTCTACTCACGAACTCTGGAAAAATTCTGATCGTTGCGGAAAACATAGTTCTGAGATCAGATGCAATTTTCAAACAGATCAATAATAATCATCCAATTATTTTTGACGGGAGAAGCCCTTCCTGGCATAATCACTCGAAATTTGTCAGGAAATGCTGCATTACTTTGAAAGTTTTCCTCGTTTAAAATTCCAGGAAGAGGGATAATCTCTCTCAGTAACGCCAACAATTGAATCAAATATAAGATTATGTTGAAAAGTGTCAGAGGACGGTGCATACCCGTCGCAACTATGATATATACATTATGTCGCAGCATCTCCTACTACATAAATTACGTGCAACGATATAGTGGCTGAAGTGAATCGAGTAGAATATCGTCACGTTTTTCTCACCGTTGCACACAATTCTCAACCATGCCTCCCAGCCATGAATATTTCGTTTGTGTAAAGCTGTGTAACAGCAAGCACAATACTGCATTTCTTCTCCTCCTCCCTCCCCCCTCCAGCCTTTTCCACTCTTCCACCTCTCCTTCTTCACCTCTCACCCCTCTCCTCTGGTTTCAGAAATTTTATAGCCAGAAGACAATATTCTAAGTCGCTTGACCAGCTCAAATAGCTGCTGCCAAATTTTTGATATTAATATTGCAAGTTGAAAAACCCAAAGAATTGCTCTCGTGGCGGTTAATAATACTGACACTCACCTCTATCGAACTCCTCTCTCCTCTTCACTCTAAAAGCTATTAAAATCGCAGCAGATACAGCAGCGAGAATGACAAGAGACCCTCCAACAACAGCAAACGCAGCGTGAGCATTGAAGTCGTCATATATTTCTACTCTGAAAGCCTTCTGCTCATTCATTTACTACCGAAATTGCTTACCCTCTAAGACCGTTTTAAGTGAATATCCAACTTTTTTATAAAATCACATAAGAAAGCTAGTATTCACCTGAAAACTGATATTCAAAATTTCTATAGCGTTTCCATATTTCTATTCCCAAGAAACAATTTCCCAAGACATTGCAAACTTTTCTGCTTTATTCACTTATTCAATGTGACGTTTTTCCATATTTCACTTCAATCACGCTATCAGAACCGCTGATAAGAGACAATAGAATTGAATGATTTTTCCGGCATTTGATTGGTTTTTCTTCTATAGAAGTCATTCATTTATTCCGGAATTAGTCTGTACCGACCTGTTTATTCTTAACAAATGATCACATAAATTCCCAGCTATCCATCACATTCTGCCCAACATCTTCCAACAAGTTCATTTCGGAAAGCAGCCAACTAGCACTCTTAAGAGGTAGATTTCGCTTGTTAATCCCTTCCATAACAGCAGTACACCTTCTGCACACAAAATAAATGACTGTTTAATATTAACGCGATTTGCTCAAATACATCTTTTCGAGTCTTTCTTACCATCCGTTGCCCTCCTCTTTCCCTCCCTCCACCTCCTCATCAATATTCATTAGCATTCTAAATCATAGTTCGGCCTTTTTAAACATTGGCGTCCGTTCATCTTACTTCCAATCTATGTCTATAAAGTGAAATCCCTTCAATATTCACCAAGTCATTCATGCCCAATCGCTTATCGTTTTTAGATGAGGGGAATGAGAGAATAAAAGGGGGTTTTGAAGAATTGAATTAGAATTAAATGGTGAAGAATCACATAAAAATTGAAGGTTTTGTGAATAGGCAAAAAAGTCGGACATTCATTGAACGGACGCTGGAATATCCAGAAATATTGAGGGAGTTCTGGAAGTGTTCGGCATTTTTTCCTGTTGCCCCATGGTTCATCATTCAGAGGTCGCTGAAATCGGCTCACTTCTGGTAATACTCGCGGCTTTTGAAATTTGACATTTAGACCGCAATTTTTTAGCCAAAAATCGCTTGCAAGTGGAAGTAGGGGGTCATGAAACTTGGGAATAAAATAAGGGCAAGAGATCAGGCCTTTTTTCACTGGACCATATTCAGATGGCTCTTCCTTAGCTATATACATGCTGAACTTACATGACCGCTTTTTCTGATTCTCTTCCATCGTCATCAAACCGCTCTCTTGGTGTCTCATTTGCAGCATCTGTTGTAGAGTATTGACCAAAGGTTGGCTGATGAGGTGATGGATGCCGCATATCATCTTGTGTGTTGTCCGACGCATTCGCCTCTGCGATAATATGAATTGAGAGGTTCCCCAAGCTCTCGTGGTTTTCTTCGGCTGACGTTTCGAACGGTCGCATTGAGGACATGTTTGTTGGTCGTATAAATGTTCTTCCACTTATTTCTTCTTCTAAAACGCCGAGGAGGTGCGATAGTTCATCACTGGATATTGCAGCGGGAGTGACTGTTGATTGTGTACTCATGCTTTTCGTTGCCGTTGTTCTGTTCATCGACTTTTGGACATTTGTCAACGCTACGGTAGGTGACAAAGTTGCTGTGCTGGATGCTGCAGTGGAGTTCCTAGCCGTGATTTTCACAATGGAGGTGGATAGCTCTGGTCGTAGTTCGCTCTGTGCAGAATTATGCTCAACAATGTCCGTTGGCACCATTGAATTCGTGACCAATCGTTGCAATTTAGCTGAAGTTTTGATAGACTCGTTTGGGGCGTTGAAAACACGCGATAAGGTAACATTTGGAACTAACCAAATCGGGGATTTTGTGAACTGCTGTGCGATAACACCTTGTAAAGATCTATAGAAAAAACTTCCCGCCTCGTTTGCTCCACCTTCATTGTTCGGCTTTTCACTTAGTTGTCTCTCTTCGAAATCTGTTCTAGACTCATATCCACTTGCATGATCAATTAAGGTGTCATCTCTCTCTACCTTAAATAAACAGCTGCAAGATTAGTAAATAGCGACTTGAAACGTGCGCAATGAAAAGATGAAAACGCATTTTCCATTTCTCTTAAGAGATGTAACCCGATATACGAAAGAAGACGGTTAATGTCGAAAGGCGGCATGGCTCAAACTTACATACGCTGCGATTTCACTCAACCATATTACTTTTTAGAGCTCCAGTCCTCCCCTTTTCGAATCCATTGATTAGGTTCACATATTACCTTACTACCTGTCTCTTTTATCAGTCCTCTTTGTCTTATGCTGAAGCATATGCGTTTGAAGTGCGTAAAGGGATCGCAAAAATATTCTTGGCGTATAGGAGGCACATGCGAAGATTCCACATCCCGTCTTATCATAATATATATATACATATATATATATATATATATATATATGTGTATATATCACTTGATCACTTGATTGACCGGACTGTCGAACGTCGATGACGCTGCCGGTCACAATGCGCATCCATTAGGGTACTGAGGCCCGTGGTTTTGCATTGTTGTAGCCAATAAGTGACGCCACCCCGCTGGCCAGGCGAGCAGGCC
>JAARMF010000392.1:11662-49096 GCA_022844705.1 Toxascaris leonina | reverse complement strand
ATATATATATATATATATATATATATATATACCTAGCAATTGGATGTCTGGATGGTGGTAGTGGGAGGTAGTAATGGAGGATACGTTCTGGATGCCCCAGAGTTCCTCTGGAAATTTCTCAGCTTTCTTCTCCCGTTCCCATCATAAGTACCGCACAGTAGACAGCGATTTGAAACGGCAGCAGATTTTTCATACTTGTCAAAACTTAGCAACATCTCCGAGTTCACATGAACTAATTTTTCCTCTGCGGCACTTACTAGCCGCGATAGTTCGTTGTTTGAGCTGGTGTATTCAACGCGATGTTTAAGTTACCGGATTGCTCGAAATATTTTACTAACATTCTCCATCGTCTTGTCCATACAAATTACAAAAACGAGCGCTTTAGAAAGCAGAGATAATAAATATTGTGATAGTAGGGCCAAGATATTTTATACAGACGGTGTTGGTTTNAGATATTTTGTACAGACGGTGTTGGTTTGGACTTAGAACTCTAGATATGATTGAAATGCAATGCAATTATTATTCTTATAAGAAGAGTATTGCAATTGACAATGTAAGCATAATACTGTTGGAAAAAGCTTTATATCATTAATCGGTAATGAAAGGTCAACGCTTTGCACAACACCCAACAGACCATTGATGAAGACACATTCCTCTGATAAGAAATCCTTTGCTTCTCCTTTGTACTATTGGCATTGAATCCATACACATTCATAAATAATTACAAAAAGAGTGAATGCGTCTGAAGAAATCTTATACTATTGCAAAGACTTCTTGCGAGAAACCTCATGTTATAGAGTCTTGAAAAACTCTCGGATAACCTTTTAGACGATATAGAAAATCTTTCTGGAAGCTTGTTTGATGAAGATCGTTATGTAAATGATGAGCCGTTGCTTGTTGATTCTTTGAGCTGAAGTTGCACACATAACGATTATTTATAAGTGAAATTTTATAAAGCCATCTTGAGCACTTTCTTCCACTCACGAGTGGGCTTACTTCCCGGCTTCGAAAGCTCGCTGATTTTTCAATAAGTTTTCTCGACTAGACAGTAGTTCACATTCGTTTTAAGTACTTTTATTTCAGTTTTACTTGAAAGGTTTTCAAACGATCCGTCGCAATTTCGACGAAACCGTCGACTTTCTGTCAAATCATTGGTGCGTAGTATCAAACCGCTTCATACATTTAAATGGAATCACGAAAAATCGCGACACTACTTCAATTCATTCTTCAATTACACTGTATGATGCACATGAAATCCGCTCAAAATTACCATCGAATTCTTGCGGCCCGTGGGGAAATTTATAGGGGAAATCTACAGCATTGAAATTAATGGGTATACTCGTGAAGCTAATTTCTGTAGCATTTCGAGCGGATAATGAGCTTAAAGGTTTATTCTTCACATTATTTCATTGCCGCAGGGCTATACCATAGCCCACCATGGGAAGGGTGGTGGTCTGTGGGCGGTCGCTGTACTTTCCGTGAATCTTATGAGTTTTTTAAGAGGACATCCTGATATGTTGTAGTGGGCCTCTTGAATTTCAGAGGGTACAATCACAAAAAACCTTAAAGAATGTCTGCGACTTGTAATGATGGTCCACGTCTGAGCCACAGATTGCTAGCTCTAGCATTGATGCCATCGTATCAGCGATATCGTACTTTTTCTAGATACTTGTTCCAGTGTCAAGTTTAGTTAACTATTGTACCAAACTAGAATTCGTAGATAGAGTATAAGTCCAACACAGCCTGGTTTCCAGGAGCTGGTGCGAGAAAACAATTGTATAAACATTTTGGAGAAAAGGACGAATCAGTTATATCATTTTTCACTGTACTCGTTCTTTAGATATGCTTCATCTGAACCGTCGTAAAAAGTGTCAGTGCGCTTCTACAAACAAAGATACAAAGACAGCTGTAGTTTCATCGATTCCTGTATCGATGCAGCTGACAACCACACATGTCTGTTTTGACCACATTTCTGGAACGCCTCGTGGTCAGCTTTCTGGTGATCCGTTGGGAAATCAACCGGGGATCGAACGCGGGTCTCTTCGCTTAACAGGTGAAGGCTCTACCACTGAGCTACCGGTCCCCAATGCATCATAAACGTTCTATTTAGTCTTCTGCGCTTTTGAAGTTTCAAATTTGAGTGTTTTAGTACCGAAGTGGCATCATCGTTTGGTGTGGGTGACAAACTCTTATTTTGAAAAGTCGAGGACTGGGCTTGCTGTACTAGGTGTTCAACAAGGTTAATAAAAGTAGCTAGCTATCTTACTTTGCAGGTTTGCTTTTTTTGCGCGCCAGATCATTTTCTTTTTTGAAGAAGCAATTATCTCTTTCTTCCATCTTTTAAATTTTTATGGCTTCGTCGTTTATGGGTTGGACTCTGCAGCACCTTTTCGCAATGTGTGATAGGCAACGAATACTGGGAGGTTATGATGATGGAGCATAACGCTCTGTCAGATCCTATCATGTTGGGCAGGCTCAAGGTAACGATTGCGTGTACGCTTCTCAGTGATAATTTCCACTAAGCATGGAGACGGACCGGGGCGTTAGAGACACGACGGCTAACAATCGGAAGCTCACTGCAGAATATATTCACTGCTGAAAGGTCAAGGAAAAGCGAAAGAACGGATTCTCGGAATAAGGACTTTAGACCAGATAACGAGCGATTATTGGATCACGACTTGGGCGTAGATGTATTCTTCGCTTCCACAACAAGGGAGTTCTATCGGCTGAACTCTTGTTCGACATGTATTTCGGACTCATGTATAAGATAAAGGCTGAGACCATTGGCCTTTACGAGACCAGACGGCGTTAAGAACATATAGTAAGGTGGCGCACTGATAATGAAGTTTTCATTGATAGAGTTTTCAATAATAGTTTGAAAATAAGAGCATTCGGTTTAATAGTATAGAAGTGTTCTGTACAAAGGATCGATATATTGCGATCTATTTTCATCAAGAGTGGCAGTTCTGGTATCGAATATTGGAAAGGCTGTCATCCATAAGTTGTACAGATGGATATATGCACCTCCGTAAAATGGCAAGCTTTGCATAGAAGAAGGTGAAGACAAACGCTGAGAAACTCTTTGAAGGAATCGTCGAAGAAGATGTAGAGTTAAAAACAACGTATTCGGTTGTTAAAGGCGATTTCAACGCCAAAATCGGGCGTAGGATTCATCTAGTTGAGAGTTGTGTTAGAAGGTACGAAATTTGTTTGGAACCGGAATATCAAAAGGAATTCAGGATGAACAAGCGCCACATATTTTGAACACTAGTTTCCAAAAAGATGAAGAAGAGAGAGTGGATTTAGCGCAGCCGATATGATATTACATCGAACCGAGTCGAGTCGTCCTAAGGAATACATAACACCTATTCAGGGATGTGTACGTCATTGGTGAGATGATTATGCATCATTGGTGAGACAACTGCGTCTGCTCGTCGCCTTCTGCATTCCAGGATCAGAATCGAATGTGAGCTTCTTAAGTAAAGTATCCGAAGAACGGGGCAATATCAGGGGACGGCTTTGAATAGTGAATGGGTTTCTTCGCTCATGGAAGCAATGGGTTGGCCAGTAATCACCGGCGACTTCAACGCTGATTATGCGACGCTTGTTCATGAGATGAGGAAAGCGATTGATCGCTCAAGCGAAAAGGTTCCTTCAAGTCGAAGCAGAAGAATCCGTGAAGGTACAAGATGTCTGATGGCTTTTCGAGACCAAATTTTATCAGAATGAAAAAGGCAATTGTAAACAATGCAAGAAGTTGTTCGGAGAGATACGGGAAAAGTTGCGGGCCGACTGTGACAGCTATATGATATTGTGACTGACCGAAGTGATAGAAAACCGGAAGAGCTTGAAAAAATACGGAGAGGAAATTTCAGCTAAAGATAGCACTATGCTACGCCCGAAAGATCGACATGAAGACGCAGAACGGACGAAGAAATTATGAAAGAAATCTGCGAAAACAACTTCAACGAGATGTTTGCCTCCAAGGTCCTCGTAGTTGAAATCACTTCGCGTGCATCAAATGAAGTGGTCATTTAATGAAAAAAGTCTTCTCAATCATTTATCGCACTATTATCACGGCTTTTTCGTTTTATTCAGTAATGATGTGACTCTTCTGGTCTTATAGAACGTTCAGAAATTACAATGCCAATATTGTAAATTTGCGTCGAAATTATATGGCATCGTATTGTACCGAATCAGATGAGCCGCAGATGCGCTATTATAGTGCAGTGGGTACTTGGTCAGAGAGGATGGAAGGATAATAATAAATCATTTTTGAGGGAGAACTTTAGGTACCGTGTTATGTTATACAGATAATTATGCTTCAATGACATCGCTAACCGTCAATGAAGGAGTACATACACCAAATATGGTTGGTCTCGTTTACAAAAATTTGCAGCTTTCTGCAAATCCATTCAGCGTATTCCTAATGCTTTGCAATGACTTGCTCTAGTGTAATGTATGAACGTTTAGGTCTCCTCCGTTATTGCACAATAACTTGAACAGTCTTGTGAAGAGTTTCTATAGATTCTAAAACTTTGCAGCGGATTCCACCCAACCTTATACGGGATTCACACGCCTATTAATTATTTTCCCTGAAAAGCCTCACCTCTCATTCACTAGATGGTGATTTCAAAATATTTCTTCAAAACTTTTTTTCACGTATTCAAATTCTTCGTACATGTACTAGTAATCTCACATCTCTAGAATTCAATGTTCCACAAGTGGAAATAGTGAGGCGACGCTAAAAGCGCGAGGATAAAACGCATTTTATTTACACTTCCTTTGATCATGGCTGGAATACGTACAACTACTTCCATAATTCAGGTGAATCTATTTGTGGCAATGAAGATCACTTTTCAGCACTCATAGATTCCGAGTAAAAACTAATTGCACTCCTTTCGTATTCCAGACTGATGTCGGCGATGAGCTCTTTGATACCAAAAGGCGTTGATGAGCTCACGAGGAACGTGTCGAGCGAAAGGATTTTGGTTCACGTATTGTGCCATTACTATCACGAGAATGAATACTTCGATCAGGAGATTCTCGTTCACCATACCGGAAACTCTCGATATTCCAAGTTGAAAGAGATTCAGTCACCGCTTGATTCTGAAGCTGTAAAGGAACACATTTGTGAGTCTATATCAAATCAAATATCTATGCTGTTGACTTCTATTTGAGATTTTTATTTAGTGGCTCTTGCATTTTATCAATGAGTATCTCTACATACATTCATAGACCTTCAAAAAACATCTGCAAGTAAGGAATAGTTGTTCTCCTCACACTTCCATTATATAAACATCTGTGGTGATCTAATGCTTAGAATAATGTTAGCCCGACAAAATCTTAGAAAATACCCTGGTTCGGCTGGAACAGCAACTGATAGGAAATGTACCGGGAATGGGAACCCATGGAAATTGGCGCTTTCGCAGGCACATACAACATAACAATGATGTCGTAAGCAGAAAGCGAACTTCTCCATAAGAACAGGGAATGACCTAGTTCGGCAATGCAAAGTCGGCTCGCTTATGACACCATGGCCGGAGAATGAAAAAGTGAGTGAATTCTGCTGTAGTAGTAGAAACGATTGAGCTCTGTAACGGAAGCGAAAGACGACTCTGATAAAAAACTATTGCATCACTCCTTTTGACTTTTAGAGGTCTTAGAAATCGGCGGATTTTCGGCATCTTGATACAATCTTCACATGTGTTTCAACATATCTGCAAATTGTAACCTTTATATATATATGTTACGAGAAAGCGCACCTAATACTTCGGCTGTGTCGCAGGTAATAAATAGTACCGTCGAGGTGCCGCCGTTTATCTGAACTCGTTTGACATCACTGCGTGGGAATGAAAAACTCCTCGTTTATCGTGTCTAATTAAGGGATATTCGCACTTTGCTTTACTTTTCCTGTCGTAAACAACTTTAATTCCAAAGCAATTATAATATTTTACGGAAGCATTGCACCAACCTGACGATCAGTGCTCAGGCCAAGAATGCTGTCGATCAAAATTCTAACAAGCAGCGACAACCTGTAAATTCCTTAGTTCATAACTATTTTTTTCTCGAAATAAATAGTTAAATCGAGCGAGTATATGGTAAATTATATTTTCTAACTGTCTTTTACATTATGCTTCGAAGAGATCTGCAGAGGTCACATACGATTCTAGGAACATTCGTGAGTGTAGCTGCTTCAGGTGCTTATGAATGCACACCAATCAGGAACAATCCACGTATTTTTATCCCTTGTATAATACCACAGTGAGAATGAGAATATGCTTCTTATCCATTCTTGTCGTTTACATATATAAGTGCAAATATAAATATAAATATAAATAAATAAATATATTTATACGGCAGTAAAAAGCTGCTAATTTATTTTACTATCCCAATTCAGGATCGGATTTGCGTGAAATTTTGATAGCAGTGTGGTCTATTTGCACTGAGAGAAGCCATTATGACGATCTCACTCTTAGATTCCATAATTCATCTCTTTTGTTTAGATTGAAATTTAGAAGGTTCAGCAAGCGCATTAATGAGCGGGTTATCGAATGCGTTGAAAATAGCGCAATGGTTAATTGCGCGTTGCCAATGGAATGACCAGCGATCGTCAACAATAACAAATTCATCACAAAGATTTCGTAATGCTCCACTTGTTTATCCTCATATTTAGCATGNGAATGACCAGCGATCGTCAACAATAATAAATTCATCACAAGGATTTCGTAATGCTCCACTTGTTTACCCTCATATTTAGCATGTTTTTCAATCTGTGAAACTGTGCCTCCTTCAAGTCGATTAAGAGATGCGACATGAAACTAAGCAATAATGTTGAGACGAGAAGAAATATTAGTGGAAATTAATGCCTTACCATACGATGCCGATAACGCAAACTTTTTCAGGTTGATTAACAACGATTTGACACCGACTGCGCGGCAATAATGTAAGCTCAGCAATAATATATCCCAAATTGAATATTCCAAATGTGGAAACGTTCAACGTAAGTTTCCAAAATGGAAACTTTCTCCTGAATCGGCAGTTCGCAATATTCTTGGGCTTTTCTCGTAAATATTTACTCGAACGATGCACTGTCCTCAAAGTTATCACTGAAACTTTGGAGAATGAAAAAAAAAATTTGCTGCAAGTTGAGTGAATTGGAGTCGCAACATGGAGCTGCAAAAGGAACTTGAGCGACTTATGTTACACATGATAAGAAGGGACGACCATAGGTCACAAAAAATTACAAAAATTACAAGCACCCATAGATTGGTGTGACATATATCATCTTATCGTAACACTAACCCACCTGAGGGGAAAGCTAAAACATGCATAGGAAGTCGCGGGAAGTACGAATGAGCACCACCGGAGCACGAATGCAACTGCATTGTTATTGCACCAACTTTGTGAAAGGAACGCTTGCTATCTATCGCTGGCATTAGACTCTTATAAAACGTCTATAGAAGATCTGTGTGCAAATGGAGAGACACAATCACTATTGTGTTTGATGAATAGTCCAAGCTCAAGAATGCTTCATTTTTTGCTTAGATAAAGCTTCATTTCTTGCTCATGTCCATAGATGTTATATATCTTTACTCTCAACGGCAGAAAAAAACCTATTTAAAAACTTAGCGAAATGCAACAAATGAGTGCACCTGTTACTATATAGACGGCAAGTGTAAACACATAAACGATAAGAATGAGAATTGCCTTCGCTCTTTGCACCTCATGCATACATGTCTCGCGCTTGCATCCAGACCATTTTCGTAATGAAGGGATCCTTATGAGTGCAGCTGTTATTAGCGTAGCTATTACGACCAAAGCGTACATCAACCAGCTATAGAAAAATACGTTTCATATATCACCAAAAAATGTCCGTTCATCAATGGACGACGATATCGACTTCAAAGGAAGAAAATTGCAAAGTCGTAATCGTACGATGCGAAATGAGTGCTCTGAGTCCCCATGATTTAGCACGAAAGCATTTTTCGAAGTATATAAAAAGTTGGAACTAGACTTTCCTAAACAAGTATGGTACGCAATGATTTTCATATGCTGCTGCATTCTATGACTCAATTTGAAAGTTTGCCTGAGGCAATATTCATGCTCGAAAATATTCAGAATTGAATTTTTCATAGCCATAATATTTATTGTAATTTAGTGACGTCGACATCTTTCGGCAGGGAAAAAAAGCAAATGAACTGCATTGGATAAACAATACGCGTATCTTTTTCCACATCAAAAATTGAAAGCAAACACTACGAAATGGAAAATGAATAATGACATATTATCGGCAAAATTCGAAATTCACAAAGTATTTCTACGCAAATATCAAACAACCAGATAAAGACCCCCTCCCCCAAAAGCTCGGCCCCAAAGAGATGACTTTTCATGTTTGCAATGAAATGACAGGAGTAACCGAATTCCTTCTAGCGCCTAACGATGAGCGTTCATGTATTATCCGTGGATCAGCTACGCATCCGCTCGCTAAGGACAAATTTTTCGACAGTGTGTTCGACCATTCAGCAGATCGATAGCTATTTAGCAGTTTCAATCATAAAAGCGGCGTTTTTTTTTTTGAAAGCTGTGATTACGAATGTTTCATACGAATAGATTTCTGAAGATCGTGGCACTAAATTTTTTATGTGCCAAAATTCTTCAAATTCTCTTACAACAAATTTCGAAGCCTTTCACAATTTCAAAGTCAAGCTCATTTCTTAACAGCTTAATTACTATAGCAACACATGGTCGGACTGGAAGAAAGAAGTAGTGTAGAATTCACAAAACTAATGTGGGATAGAGATCGTTGAGATACCATGCGACTCAACTGCTCAAATTGCACAGCCAACGTGATCGTTGAATTGGAGGTTGTGATGCGATCTAAAGGGAAACAATTGCGTATTGTCCTGTGATGATGAAATACATTAATAAATAACAAATAAATAAATAAATAAATAAATATTGCATGATCCATAAACGAGGCGAACCTTAATGCTACTAGATGAAGACAGCGTGACATCGAAAATACTTTTTTTATATTTCAACGGTTTATAAACAGCAAATAATTTCAATACACTCAGCGATACATATGACACCATTGCAGTCCAATAACAACCAGAGCATAAAGTCGCAATAATAAGCAATATACTGTCACTGAAATTTGACTATTCATTGAATAAATTGGAGAATAAGTAGGCCTATTGATGTAGTCACAAGTAGGTAATGCCGGCAACCTATATCGCTGCCAAAATGGAGCGATGAATTTCGTCAAGCATGTGATTCGATCGCTGTGGTGTAGTGAAATAGAGATATAAGCAATAACGACTTTAGAAAGAAGGATATGCGGGTTTTGAGATTAACTGAACTGACTCAAGAAGGCCGACACACTCTCTTCTGATGCTCATTTTGACTTCTAAATAGGACTCTTCCGGCGTATGGCTCTATGAAGGACTTCTCTTCTAATAAGGTCCACTGTGGATCTGCTGGTGGATTTATTCATAACGTGGCAGTAGAATAACACGTACACCCTGCTTAATCCAATGAAGAGGCTCGATCATTTGTTTTCTTTCGATTTTCAATTGCAACGATTTCCTCTCTTGAATTTTTAGTGAACAGCCTGCCTTAATATCGTCAAAGGTCCGAACGACGAATTTTTTCTCGTTCCAAAACTTCAACTCAAACGTATTCTCCTATGGAACATGCTAGACGGGCCAATATTTGATCGCATGTGATGTTTATCTCTGAGCTCAAAATTCATGTTGAACAACAAATTTTATATAGCGCTCATTTGTTGACGATCAGAGAAATTTCAGTAATGAAGAGATATTTTGTGAAATACATTGAACGGAGAGATTTTGCAACATTTTTCGCCTATAAAATCACTACGTCTAGGTGCCGAGTCCATCATTTTTATTCTCAACTGCTATTCATAATTGGCTTGATATATATTGAACACCTCGCAACCCCAAACGCCAAGCGATGCTTTTTCATGCTCGGAAATCTCGAAAAATGAATCATTCGAGCAGAAAACTCTCATTGATATTCAATGGTTGCTTTATCTGGCAGCAATAACGGCTTCCGAAGAGAAGCAGCGATGAATTCATGTACATCTTCATCCGAGCTTTACTAGCGATTAAATAAGCAAAAATGATAGCTGACAGCTGACCGGTCAGTCAACTGAACGTTACACAAAAAAGTGAGTGGCAAAAACGCTTGCATCTCATGTAAAAAAAGAGAAAGATATGCATGGTGCAAATGCTGCACAGAAGGCATGCGTGAATTTTTGAAGCTTGAAAATTTCTGGCAACATTCTTGAGAGTAGTTGGTTGGCCTCAACTCCGAATAACTATCCATCAGCACTCAAATATGTGTTCACAGAATACTTTTCAGTAAATATTTCATGAAATAGAGCATATGTTTATATTGTTTCGATTCTATCATCACTTACGTGCTATAGCCTAGATCCTTTGCATTAATCATGCAATGTCCGACGAACGCCTGATGCAAGAGGCTCATCGAGACAATTCTGCGAAGCGTTTTTGGCCATTGAGATGGACAGATTACAAACAAACATACCCCTTTGGTACATGGCTCATAGCGGCTAATTACACGAGAAGGAATCATTCTCTCACCTAGGAAACAACTGCATAAACTGCGGAGAGAATGGACTAGCGAGAACCAGAGAGTCACTGATATCGTGGGAACGTTGAGAAGCGCAATCTGGACTTCCCAATATTTCATGAACATCTAGGCAATGATGAGTGATCTCAGTGAGCCTGCAGCGCCCACTATGATTCATGGTCATAGTCGCCTCTGCATAAGAAGGTATTATTCAAAGAAGGGACTGCATTTAAGTACCAATTATATGTAAGAAAACTATGAGGTTCACCCTGTGGTTGTATCGTTGCGATCGACTTCGCCTATATGTCAATGTCAACGCTAGCGATCGGGAATTGCTTGAGAATTAGCACTACACTATAAAAATAAAACTTCGTCAGCGAGGGAGGGGGGGGGGGGAAGGGAGGGGGGCATTAAACATTCAACGTTTTAATTTCTATGCTTCATTTAAATAACAAATTTTTCCGCCAAAGGAACTCCATTCATGCAAAAATACAATTCTCATCTATAAATTATTCACCATCCAACTGAAATTTTTAATCCCGACTATTTAAAACGCTTTTGCAAAAGTAATAGCTGATGATCGTTAAACTCCTAACTGCATTATTGTCTTTTGTTGCCAAGCAAGATTTTCGTCAGCTATTTGAGATATATCAGTAAGCGGATCCAACTGAACATTTTTACTGAGTTCCAAGTTTTCGGCGTCGAATTCGCGCATGAATATCCCCGTACCCATGAAATTCGTCATATTGATGCGCCAATCGATCTCCCACTCTGCTATCTTTTCGTGGTAACCCGTAAAATGTGAATGAACAAGTTTCACGTTTGCAGCACACACTGCACTAGTGAGACCGCTTTGCTTTTTCCTTCAATTAGGTTCCCTCCAACGTTACAAAAAAAGAGCAAATCGATTCTGCATCATTGCAAGTTACGTATCGAAAACAAATAAAGTGACTTACCGAAATTGGTCAGAGCCAACGACAAATATATAGGCCGAACAAAAGAAGAAAAAAGCACAACACAACAGATCGCCGATTGCTCGAATCAATATAAGCATATAGCATTTGCGACTGACTCGTTTTTCTTTCATTGCAGCACATATTGCCAAAATATAAGCAACTGTACATGCACCCGTAATAAACGTCAATGGTAAAGGTATACATCCAAAATAAATCCAATAATTTGAATACAGCGATGCTTTGAAGTTCCCCTGCAAGAATTTCCCATTATACAGCATAGCTTCGCATAACATCATTCCATAGCTCCTAGCGATTGAACAAGTGTTGTGTTTTGTCTAGATCATCACATATATGCATATTAGTTAGCACTTCAACATCTTCAGCAAACTTCAACACAATGAGCACTTTTAAATTCTCAGTCTTACACTAAAATATTTTCTTTCCATAATGACGGAGATAAAGCGATCAGAGTTGTTAGTGATATGAAAAATTTGTTGAAGTTCTTCCCAGGATTTGCAAATGACAAACGTGTCATCGATGTAGTGAGCGAGCAACATTGGGTTAGGGTAGAAGACTCACATAATCTTCCGCACACATGGGTATATATGCATGTAAAGATGTCTATATATATAATGTGTTGTATTATAGGGCAGTTACTATGATTACGGCTCGATGAGCGGAAACGTTAGCGTAAATATCTGCATCTGATTCGGCGCATCCCAAGGTTTATAACAACAAACAATCGTAATACATACTGTTAGTATCATGCGCCTGAGAAACAACAGTGTCGTCAAGGATATATATATATATATATATATATATATATATATATATATATATATATATAATCTTATATAGCTGGAGAAAATAATCTTTCTATGTTTTGATGCATGATAACTTCTGCTGAAATTAATATAGGTGGATGAAATTCAGACTACAAGTTTCTTGATTTATAATCTCTGATTGTTAGTCACCCAGACTGGTTAGTTTCCATGAAGCTTCTATGAAAAATTGCAAATTAATGTTTGGTGAAAACGCCCATCACTTTTCTCATGTTCGAGGGATTTTGGAAATTTATTTGACCTTCGATAGAAGGTAATGGATAGATTCGAGAACAAGTATTGATATTTGTTGTGGTGCCGCTGTCTGGAATGTGTAAATAATTCTGTGAGTTCCTGAAATCCCTATATAAAAGTAATTGAAAATTGTTTCTTCGTACTTCTCTCTGAAATGGGAGGATATGTGGAGGATACCCGTCTGTTTCCACTTCCTGGAAGGTGGTTGAGGTTATAACGTGGCAATCTTATATTTACTTTTTTCTTAACCGTTCAACCGGTTTGCACCGAATTTGGACCAAATGTGAGGGCTTCTGAGGTACCACTTATATAGCTGCGCAAGCTTTCCCTGAATAAGCAAACTTATGCCGATATTGTATGTCATTACGAATAAGGTCACTCCCTTCCCCTTTTCTCGAAAAAATTGGAAGTACGCGTCTCGATTTATTGAGCTTCTAACGCTGAAATATTATGAGACCGAACATGCGCCTAGAAAAGCCTTTGAGATTTTTATGTGAAGTGTTTCTCACTCCATGCGAAGCCCACAATGGCACTGCGCGTCTTTGATAACAAGTTGCTAGTGTTCGAGTTCCTCCGCTCTCAGTTTTTGCTTCTTTTGTCTTTTCACGAACTCTGACCATCCGAAAACCGGTCGATTCCGCGAAGTGAATATTTTTCACATGTGCTACAGTAATGCGAGGAGTGCTGCACGGGGTCAACTGCCCGAGGCCATGTGTCGGATCTGGATATATGGATTTTCACAACTTAAAAGCTAATCGACTAGGCGTGATACACACAAACATGTGAAGGTCATAGCTGTCGTATGCGAACAAACATTCATTCTTCGTCCAAGGTACTATGAGAAAGTTCTTTACTGCTTTTACGACCCACAAACCTTTTCATCAGTCCTGACAGTCACGTTAAGACTTTCTCAGTTTGCCTAACATTAGCAAAGATTTTGTTCGATTCATACCAATCAGTTGTGGAATAATTTTCCCTTAAATGCCTCCTATTGTATCTTGTGGGTTTCTTAGCTGATACGATGATTAAACAAATGATAAAAAGCATAGCCACTTTTTTCGTGCAAATGGCTTCTTTTACTGATATCTTTTTTCTGCGAATCCAGATTAAGATTCTTTCTTTGCTTTTCTGTACGGCTAGTTTAGCGACACACAAAATCGAATGAATGAAAAGAATAAAAACCTCTAAATTATAGGCGAAATACTTCAATCAGAAAAATGGCTAAATAACCGCACAAGAAAAAGTGGAACCTCTGCGACAACAACTGTGACTGGCGACCAGAACACGAAAAAGTTGATGGAATCTGTACCAGATAGCTCTCTCAACACGCCTCAAAATTCAGTATTCTTCTCCATTTAAACAAGCGGCACATACGCGATTTATGAGCGAAAGTACTTGCGCGGCACATACGGAATTTTTTTTGGATTTTATGCAGCATTTTGCACGCAACATTTTTCTATGCAACGATATTACGTAACGCCTCATTCCATCTCACGACTTGGTGCTGGCACACATATCTTCATTCATTCGATTCGGCTCGTCAAGCACCTTCATAAATTAATAGCAATCAGTGAATTTGCGAAACATAACCTGCGTTCATATTTTAAGAAACTGAACACCTAGATTTGATTGAGTTAAAAAGTTGAAAAGTCCGTGCTCTCCCCACACGCAAGTTTTCGCGGAGGCAGAAAAAAGGAAAGATAACATGTGAGGCAGACCGAAAGTTTTAGAAGGTGTGGAAATTTTTCAGTACATTTAAGTGCACACTTTTCGGCTGTTGATAGCGAAGTTAGCGCGCAATACGACATAAATGAGCAGTCGGCAATGTGTAACATATTTAGAAAATCTTGTCTCAATGATTGCAGCCAGTGACACCTAGTGATGCCTGTAAAGATGCCATTGTATCAAAAATTATTGCACTTCTTGTACTGTACTTGCACTTATATTAGTTATAGTACAGCATTGCAGCAAATTAAAATTCGCAAGCAGAGTATAAGTCCAGTGCAGCCTGATATTTGGAGCGCGGCAGAGCAACAGAATTGTACGGATTTTCTGGGAGAAATTACGCGACATTGTGCCATTTTTCACTGTGCTCGTTCTTAAAACGTACTCCATCCGAAAAGGCTCGTAAAAGTATTATTGCGCTTTTGCAGTTAAAAGTTTGAGCGTTCGGTCCTGAAGTGATACCAAAGTTTCCTATAATCAACGAACTATTGATTTGAAAAGTCGGAAGCTGGATTTGCTATACTAGATTCGTTGAACGAGGTCAATAAAATGAGTAGCTGTCTTGCATTTCTGGCTTGACTTTCTTATGTATCAGGTCGTTTTCGGAAGTGTAATTCTATTCCTCATCTTTTAGTCTTTCATGGTTTCTTCCTTTATGAGAGAAATATTTTATACTGCATGGGTGGAAATAAATTCTCTTTCTAAGGATGACATTTAATGAGGACTTTATAGAAAGTCTGATCTTCTTTATTTCTTGAGCCCATTCTTTTTTTTCGCAGTATCGTGCTGCCCTAACAGTACGACTGTTCAAAATAACTGACCTCCATACTGCACAGAAAGAAGATAAGTATCGGAGCCAGTCTTATCCGGTGTAGAAGTTACGAATTGATCTAGAGAGAATGTTCGCAGCCTGACTACGACAAATGTGACATAACATCTTAAATTACGGCGGGAAGTTGAACACGCTCAAATATGGTAAAGAAAGTCGAGCATGCTGGCAACAACGACTGCGAAGTGGTAGAGCGATTCATGTAAAGGAGCTCGGGACAGAAAAGAAAAAAAGAGACATATAGGTTCTCCAACGACTGACGAATCGATCTAGAATGTCCCTAAGCGCTTTCTTCAGCCAGGATTTTCGCGAGTGTTCAGCTCTGCTGCGTCTGCGACTTGGCCTCCTCTGTGACAATGGAAGAGATCGAGAAAAATATTGCAGCGCACGTGAAAGCATCTTTCCTAACGTCCACCACTTTTGAAATTCGAAGCGGAAGGTGTACCGAGAATTATTAATTGCGGCACCGGTCAACTACGTTGCGGTAGGACTGCGCAAGAATGCATTTTTAGGTTGGAAGGAGTGAGGCGTAGGTAGTGATACGCAGGAGACTTCAAAAGTCTATTTTGATGTTCTCGATGGCATGAGTATCAAAGAGCCGTCATATAATAAAAGCTGACCCACATACGAAGGTCTGTGCAAATACGAGGTAAAGCATGCTAAAATAGGAAACGCGGGTTCTAAAGAGATAACTGCAATAAATGGCTCAGGTGTCGAAGATGATGGTGCATCTTTCCGTTCTGACGGTGACATTTTGAATCCGTAGAGGATGAAACTGATCATTTCGAAAAGATAGGTAGAAGAATTGAGTTGATATGCGATTTCCAAAAATATGATGTGCTGCACGATTCATAAACTGCGGCTAGTGCTGCACAGGATGTCTGAAAGCAGTGGGATGTTGTACCGAGGTCGAGGCACTAATAAACGTTATCCGGAAGTTCAGAGTAACACAGCTAAAGGCTGATTAACCATTCAATGTGCAAATTGAATTTCTTTCGAACGGTTGAGTAGTGGGTGCTAGCGTATAAAGCACTTCTGAAAGTCGACAGAAATGCAAATAGACTCGTACGCACAAAGCATGTGGTGTATAAGGGGAATGAACTTCATCTCACCTCTTTCCAAGGGGGATACGCATTTGCTCGGCCGTTGGTATATGTACTATTACAAAAAAAGCTCTCTGCCTTCCCACGCTTTGTACCTAGTCTCAGTTTCTGTTTTCTAATGCATTCAACAACTGCTATACTTTATGCCGCTTCGATCCATTAAGTTTCGAATGACGTCAGTGCTGCTGCTTTCGACCTTTGATATACGTTGTCTCTGTACATGCATTTCGCCTGCGTTCGGAAATCTGCTTCATTCTATTCGCGAGTCGCCTATATGGGTATCTGGCCTCTAGTTGATTAGAAGATATCGCTGAAGGCTTCCGGGGCTTCGACATGCGCGAAATGAGTATAGATAATCTGCTTGGTTCATCGGAAATTGCGTCCGTTTCATTTTTGATGAAGAAAATATTGGCTTTGTTCTGGATCTGGCTTCGGTTAGTTTTTTGAATCACTGATCGCACTATGCTGACGGCTTTTGCTAGTCCTACTCGTTAATAATGTGACTATTCCTGTCCTTTTCATTAGTGTCAAGAAGAACCAAGGTAAAAGAAGCGCAGTATTGGTATTGTACTTTTGGGGCAAAAAGCCCCAGCCGCAACTAAATTATAAGTACAATATTGCACAATTTTCTATGAAGAAATATAAGTGCAATATGATACGGAAATTTTTGCTACAATAGTATCACTAAAACGCACACATATAAATGGGAGCGTATATGAGGACAAAAGTTCTTCATGACTGCCGAAAACTTTCGCGAGAGATATCTGTAAAATTTTTCTCAATTATATCGTAAAAATCCAACCAGAACAGGATGAGAAATCACCCCTTCGATGGGGTAGCACGACGAAATTGCATTCATCAATTCTAGAATAATACTCGTTTCTTTGTGGGATGTTACACTCGTCGCTCGCCAAATTTGCTTTGCGCTATCACATGAAAATCATGAGCGCAAATTGCAAGTGCGGAATTTTGGAAAGAAATCTTCAATTAGAAGGGCGATCGCATAGAAAACGACTTAACCTGAAAATCAATAAAGAAGAGGGAATTGAATGATTATATGATAAGTTTTTTTAAATTAATTATTTTCGATCGTAGAACCACGACATGTTGATATGTTTGAAACTGCAATTTTTGAGTGATGCAGAAACAGGTTTCTATGCGCAATCTGTTTTTAATCATGTTGTGCTATTGTCGACGTTTTTGAGGAGTACTGCAATCACTAAATCCCAGTCTTTTTTATGGATCTTCACCATCTTGGCGCAAAAAATGCCACAGAAAATAGAGGGTGGGTGGGTGATGGGAGAACGTGCGGAGAGAATAAATTGAGCAGGCTGCAAAATATTGAAATTCTCCGTCAATATGCTGGTTCCGTTCATTGAAAGGAAATCATGCACATGGAAAAGCGCACTTTTGCAGCATGTTAGCTGCTGTTGTTTTGTTGTTTTTTCTTTGTTTCTACTTCTACGTAACATTTTGCAACAGCAAACAGCATTCCAATTAATGCACTGCAGCTGAACGCTTTTATTAGTTTCTCATTTATTTTTCATTGCTTCCTTATTAATATATCATGGGATTAAATTTTTTCGTTACGTATGCATTGAGCAAACATTCGCTCTTCCAACGCTCCTGAGATTTTATGAGATTTTATGTCCTCGACATTTTTTTACGTTCTAGTCGATAATGAAGCGGAAGATTTTGCGAACTGATTTTTTTTTTTTTTGGGGGGGGGGGGGGGGGGGGGTTCATCGCTAATAAAGCCGAATACAGAAGTTTATTGAAATTGAGCGAAAGTTCAAACGTAGAACGTTTAGACGCTTTTTTAGCCGACAAATTATGTAATCTGATGGCTCAGAGAAAACTAGAAGTATTCATTGCAAGTTCATTCGGGAAGCTCATCACCTCCCATCGTGCCAAGTGCTCCTTACACAGTAATAAAGTAAGGTCGAGTTCTTCGCTTGTATCATCTTATACGTTGAAGATGTAAACAATACCGTACTGGCTCCATAATTCAGCTTACTTAGTTAGGTTACGCATTATGGGCTATCAACTGATGCTGTTCAAGTGGGCGCATTCGAAGACACTTCAAAGTTATCAAAAGGAATCAAGAGGACTGCATCGTGAGCTTGGTGATCCTTAACAATGAGGACTCTGAATGTTGCATTTTCTACATAGGAAATCCTCAACAGAGTGAGAGCATTCGCAATGAAAGCCGAGAAAAATAAGACACTTGGTTGCTCTGCTTAAGAAAGTATGGAATTTATCACACTCTTACTTCAAAGTGCTAGGGTGTAACATGTTAGAGATACAGGATAATGCGCGTTGTATCAGTTGCACTGATGACTCTTGAATAGGCTGGCTGGCAGTCATGTTCAAATCATTAACAGAAAGTTTCCGACGCTAGAATTTACGCTTTCATCCAGCCTTTCTGATCACAGTAGAAACTAGCAATGCTTTAAGAAGCATATAAGCGCAGGGTTCATATGCTTTGTAAGTAATCCAACAATCAGTTGTCTGAATTATTTAGTAGATGTGATGCAATGGCTTTCGAGAGCGATCAGGTGATCGATAAAATATTTCAGGAAAGAGTCTCTTTAGTAGGGTGATTATTCAAACTGTTCGGGAAAATGCCTAGCGAGAAGGAATATCATAATGTAAAATACTTGTAATATTTGGGAAGAAACTAGGTGCAGTTTGAGCAGCGACAATGGTAGAACTTCATTATTCGTGTGTTTTTTACGCTCATTAGCGGCCAGGAGACGAACGATGTGTTTCCAATTTTCGGGAGAAATTTTTGCAAGCACATCGTTATGCCCATTCATTGTTAATGCGATAATGGGCAAACAGAAAATGTCGAAAGTGTTTTTTCCTGTTTCAGCAATCATCGGCATTGTGCGCATGGCAAAGATTAGGAAGCGTTTGAAAGGTTCATAGCAGTTGCTATGACAGAACATACTTTCCAAGTTCTCGAAGTCGCATTTGCATCCTAAACAGTAAACTGTTATAGAATAATGATGGCCGTTCGATTCAGCTCAGAAAACATTCAAATAAAGTGATTATTTTCCAACGTTCGCCTAGGGCAATGAACATTAAAAAACATTAGAATGAGCTTACCGTAATCTGATGGCCTTCACCTTCGCTTATATTTAATGAGCAGCTGCTGTGCTCAGTTAATCCATGTGACGTGCCCTTCATCTTATCCACCGAAAATTGACTCAGCGATGTATACTTGCAGCATAGGAGGAGCACTTGACAGCGCGCTTCAGTAACTCGCTGAATGTTCACACCAACCGAGCATAATACACATACGTGCAATTGCGCGGGTCGGTGAGACACCGCCTTCACCAGTTGCGATTTCTTAGTCGTCATTTTGTGAATAGCGAGAAGCAATGGCGAATGGAACGCGAAAGTGACAGCTTCATCCGAATCATATCAATAAGTGGCCGCTAGAAAATTTTAGCTCAAATTTTTGCCACCCCAATGAACTATTGAACAGTTGCTGCATCAGTATCATACGAGTATGTGGAACTGTGAATTACTTACTCTACCTCTACAATTGGGGCAGTTCATTTGCGAACGGTGATACGGGTCTAGGAAGTTTCATAGTTATATATTCCCAGAGCTTGAGAGAGTATGAGAAAAAGCTGGACTTACATAACGATTAAATGTAGTAGCAAAATTGATAATACTGACTAACTGGACATGATGCAGTTCCCATGAATATAATTTGGTGATTCGTTGACACTGTGAAATATCTTGAAGCAACGACAGGCAAGCTAAGTTGTAACTGAAACACGCTTTAAAATGATGGAAAGACGGCACTGGAAAAATGAATGTGAGCGAAAATGAAGCATAACCCGTGACAAGAACACATGGGCAAGTACTTTTTATATTCAGCAAGAAATCGCTGCATAACAACATCAATAAATACAGTCTGCACGTTCACTTCGATGAATTCGTCTTAGGTCGGCTTTTGCTTTTATCCTTCTTGATAATGTAGCTTGATGCATTCTATAAACACATACGCATTCAGACAGTCTGCAGTTGAAATTCTAGGGTCGACCACCTTGTGAGACAGAAAAGGGGGAAGAGCCACTGTTCACTGCCACTATTAAGTGAGAAGAAGTTCTGTGCGATTCGGTTTCTTTTAACTCGAACCGTACAGGCCTGATTCAAATTTACGCCATCATAGCTCAGCGTCGAAGAAAATCACATGCTTGGTTTCGATTCTGCACAAGCATCCCTCGAGTGAATTTTTTGAGGAAATTCTGAAGCCTCAATGATTGATTGAAATATTCGTTGCGTAGCTATCACTGAGAGTGCGGTTTTTGAAGCATAACTATAATGCATCTGGTATCTGTTCACTGTGTTAAGAAACCGTGAGAGCTTCCGTTTACTCAACATGCTTAGTATATGCTAATATTGGAGCCAGTGATGCTATCGTACCAAAAATTGTAATACTTTTCGTGCAGTATTTGTACTTGTACCAGGCATGGTATAGTATTGTGCTAAATTCAAAAACGCAAGTGCAGTATAAGTTCAGCATGCGTGATTTTCCGAAGGGCGGTACATCGTACCAGTTGTCGACTGCACCTGCACTTAAGGCGTACTTCAATTGCGGAAGATTCAGAGCAACGTTACTGACCTCTCACACTCTCAAATTTCACGACTGGCTCTCGTGCGCCTTGACCGCTGACTGATTGTGAGAATTATTCATTTGAGACTGTGGGGCCGAAGTTTTTAATTTTTACATATTCAACGATGCCAATAGAGAGGAGAGATAGCCCGACATTCGAAAGTTGGAGCTCACGTCCAAATGGAGCTCACACGTCCACGTTTTATTTCATAAGCATACTTTACTCTTTTTAGCATCGTCCTGCCGCTGACTTCACATGCTGTCGGAATAGTAAGCCTAAATCTGCACAGCAACGAGGCAGATCTCACAGCCTGTCTCACAGTGTATGGCAGTTTTACGAAGTGGTTCGAGGAAGTTGTAGCTATCCGAGGTGTGACAGTCAAGTGGGCCTGAACGTGGCAAGTGCTGTGAAATCCCTGAATGTGCAACCTGAAGCTGAATGTGCAGAGCCGGAGAAAGCACTCAGCCGGCGCAAGCGCCCAGTGAAGCGGAATGCGTTACTGACGACACTTGAGAAACATAGCGCTAGAGGAGTAGTGACAGATGTCAGGTAAGGGAGCTCGGGATGGGCCCAAAAAACGAGGCGTGAAGGTTCTCGCAAATCTGATGGTCCTACCTAATGTCTCTCCAGGTTTGTTTCTCAGCCACAAACTTCACGAGTGTTCAGCCTTCCTGAATCTGCGGTTCACGCTGCTAACTTCGAGAGAAGGACTTCGCTCGCTTTTGGAGCGCCATCACAAGCGATCAAAGAGAAGGTTGTACAATAAGTGAAAAGGTCTGTTTCAGTTCTCACTTCCTGTACAATCTTCTCCCTGATAACTTGTAATGGTCCAGGAGCATCGGTCACTGTTGGCATTTGGAGCAGAAAGTGCATCAGCGTTTCATTCATTGCTGCAACGGTCCATTACGTAGGGGAAGGGTCTGCCAAAAATGCGTTTTTGGGCTTGAAGAGACTGAATACGCAAACGATTGAAGAAGGCTATCTTGAAATTCTGAACAGCGTGGTCATCGAGGAATCCTCAACACACAAAGTGGTAGCTGGCTCAGGGGTAAACATAGTGTGCCATTCTAGAAATGAGTATGAGGTGCTGCACGATGAAACAGGAAACACAGGCTGCGACGGGGTAACAGCACTCAGCAGCTCAAGCGACGAAGAAGACAGTCCATCTAACCAGCTTCAGCAATGAAATTTTAAATCCGATGAGGATGAAAATGATCATTTTGCAAAGATAGATAGAAAAATTGGACTCGATGTATATTTTTGAAGAAGACTGAGTTGCATGGCCCACACGCTGCAGCCAGTGCTGGCAGGCGTTCTGAAGGCGGCCGGATGCTGCGCATAGGTCGATGCACTGGTAAGGGTTGTATAAATGTTGAAGAGAACACAACTAGCGGCTGAGCGACTCCATGCAAGCCTCGGACTGAATTTGAAAAAATGTACTGCAGCACTCCTTGGAATTCTCTCTGCTGCGCTGCTATCTTCGCGTGAGCTATGCCGTTATAGACGCGTTTTTTCACTGAAGACTCGAAATAAAAGGAAATTTCCGGATCACTGCCTAGGAAACTCCGTTGTCTTTCATATTTTTGTGTTGCTGATCTCACTTTTTTTGTCTTGCGATGCATTCTTCAACTGTTACGTGCTTCATACCTATACGATGTCATGCTCAAGTGCTTCCCACTGTACCTCAAAACAAACAGGTGTTTCGACTGATTTTGACCTCGGCCGTGTATATTTTCTTGGTTTCTTACGCTTTCTTTATGGTTTTCATCTTTTCAACTAGTGGCCACATTCGTCTGTCCAACTTCTCGCATAGCTTTGGTCTATTTTACTTATCAGTAAAGTACTCTGCGCTCTTTTGTTCATGTACGCCAAGAAAAACTGTAGGAACGGAAGGCAGAATATAAGTATTGCAGTTTTTGGGCGAAAATACTTGGCACAGTATGGCATCAAATCTGGGCCGTCACCTACAGTACAAGTACAATATGATCAGTTTTTTTCGGAGGGTGGTATAAATGCAGTATAATACCACCTTAGGAAGGGCAGTACAAGTACAGTCTTGTACCGGAAATTTCGGTAGGATAGCATTGCTGGTCGCGAGGATATTTCTTTCAATTGAGGACGGGCCAATATGCTCCACGATACGGAACTGACGGATTCAAATGATACATCGTTTCTGAAAGTAAAATTAGCCACGGGGAATGTGAATCGATTAGTATGCAGATATAAGCGCGAGACACGAGCAGTGTCGCTCCTTGAATGTTAGATCAACGACCGATCCTTTGTGTGCATAACAATCTGAAGTAACTGTTGTTTCGTAGCAAACCACCATAACTGGTTCGCCACCGCCGAGTATGTGACGTAAGCGTTCGACTGACCTACTACGTATTCGTCTCACAGACGAGGACGTTCTCATTGCATACGACGAATCATCCAGCAAAGAAACAACCGTTTTGGTTATCTTGCGCCGCTTTTTCTAATTTTGTCCGGTCCCCAGCTGTTCTTTCTGATAAAAGAATTTGACGGTTTTTGCAGCATTCACTGCTTCCTGCGGTTGAGCTTAATATCCTGTACAGTTCATCACGAGAATTTGGTAGAATACCTCGTACCCTTGCTGGTCACCACTAATATTGCACTTTTTGGGCTAAAATACATGATGCAATATTGTACCAAATCTAGGTTGCCAGGTACATTACAGGTGCGGTGCAATCAGGCCTTTCNCAATATTGTACCAAAAGTGGGTGTCATAAATACAGTATGATGCCATTTCTGCGAAGGAATTATAAGTACAGAATTGTACCAAAAATTCTGGTGCGATAGCATCAGTAATTGGAACTAATCCACCCAAAAAACCTGTGCTCAAAATTCACTACCGCAAAGCAACATCACTTAAATTGCCTTCCTTGCTACCGTAGGTGCAAGATGCTTCGTTTTCGTGAAATATTGACTTCATCTACGTTGATTGGTGATCAATGCACTTCTTTGCCCAGCCCTTTTCTTCGCTCCTTAGCCCTACGCAAAGCGTAGAAATAGCTGCAATCACGACCGTTAGTGATCAACNCCCCCCCCCCCCCCCCCCCCCACATCCTCGCATTATAACTTCGGACAGTGCAGGAATACTATCGTCTCTCTCCTAAGGTAATCCTTACCTCTCTAATCTTTACTTATGCTCGTCGAAAATTCTTTCCACATTGTTTTCATAAATTCATGCTCTACGTTTGAAACAACCAAAGCAACATGCACACATGCGCTGATTCCAATAAGTTGCAGAATACTTGTCGATTAAATGGTTGCGATGCAGTGGAAGCGCATAGAAATATATATTTCGCCTCTTGATCGAGTTAGAGCAAACATATTCCTCCTGGACTTAGAATCTCTTATTTTGATAAATCGTCTGCATTGGAAAATTCAGCAAAACCACCTATGATTACTATTTTAGCGTAAAGAGCGTAGGTTCGCTCATCTGCCATGAAAACCCCGAATTCCACTGCAGGAGATAATGTAGTCTTTTACATCCGATCGAGTCACTTTCAATGTCCTTGAGGCAAAGCGATGAAAGGCGATAGACTGCGCGAAGCATTTTTGTGACAATCTCTAAACGAGACCTCCTAGTTTCGCTCGACTGGTCTGTTGCAAATGTTTCTGCAAGCAATCGCAGCCGCAACGCTCGTACGCAATGAGAGGAAAGGTGTAGGACTTCACTGGATAGAAAGATAGATTTGTTCAGACATATTTCGTGCGGATCTGAAAGATTTGTACAGTAGTGACAATGTTCATTAGGTCTGCAAATGAATTCCTTCTACATTTCAACGACGAAGAAATAATTGGAGCAGAGATAAAAAAAGCTTCTTTCCAAATTTTCAACGAAGTTTCTACCGAATACAACCTATAGTTGTTGTGTCATCCAGCTGCCGAGCAGATATTAATTGGTAGTGAACCACTCTGGGCACGATCAACAGTTGAAAGCGAAGAACTCGTAGGATGGGCTGTAGCATGAGTTGTGCTCTAGTTGGTCGACTAACTAATATGAATGAGTGAGGCGAAAATTAAGAATATGCAAAATATCTCAAAAGGATTGAAGCAATTTAGAAGGAATTCTATACTGTCGTTGGAGAAAAGTACTAATCTAAGCACTTTATATTTTCGAGGAAGTAAAACCGAATCGGAGGAAACTCTTCGCGGTGGCAGATAAGTGCGTAGGGCATGTTTTTTTCCTCTTCCGGTATTTGTAATAAAATTGACGCTTGCGCCCATTTTTTTGAGCACACATCTCCTATTATAATGCTGTACTTTTCGTCCCGCTCACCAAAGTTCCCGTTGAACGCTTTATTCATCTAACAGTGTCAAATTGTTGGTTATGGGCAATGTGATGACTGTGGTGTTGAACCTCTGTAGAAATATCTTAAAATCAATAGGTGATCCAAATTGAATCACTTCGTCGGTAATAGTCAACGAGGAACTGCAATGTGCTCCGAGATATACAGAACTGGATTCAATTTTGCAAATGGTTCATTTAGAAGCTAGTGCTCTCACAACATTGCTTGATTCATTTTGTATGCCTGCTTCGTTCAAGGCCAATTTTTTTCTACAATGGTCTCGCTACTAGATTATCAGGTGTCTCTGCCTCCATTGTCGTTGCGAAAGGGAACCAAAAGAACAACGTCCTTCATTGAATCCACTATTTTCTCTGAGAGGCCGCCTACTATTCGGCCGCGGCTGTTAACATGTAGCTCCAGCCGACGTTGGAACTTTGATTCTAGCCGCAGCCGATCTCGAAACGTCAGTCGCCACTAGGAACAACGTCGCAAGATCAATTAATTCTTGCGACGTTACTGTACGAGGTTTTTACAACGGCGCACAATGCTAGCTGCACTGTGCACCTAGTCGCGACGAGAGTGATGTGAAGAGAAGAAGTCGGAAAAAGCATGTAGTTTCCATCAATATTGAATGCGAGTTTGCGTGCGCCTGTTCAACAGTGTAATTGCCTGCTCTTGAAAGTATCAATTATGGGGGGGGGGGGCGGAATTGATCGGTCCATGAGTTCAATAGTTTATTTCAGAAAGAAAAAAAATTTGTTTGGCAACCGAAATCTGTTATGGAAGAGCATATATATGTGTTCTGATCTTGTATGGAGCTGTATGTTTGGACGTAGAATGAGAAAAACAATAATTGTGAGATCCATTTTTCATTTATAGAGCAAAGTGGAAGTGGTAATGTTTCAGACGTCTAAGTTGGCCATGGGTCTCGGTAGCTCAGGTAGAGCCTTCGGCTATTAAGCGAAGTGATCCGGATTCGACTCCCAGTTAGTTTCCCAACGAATCGCCGTAGCGCTGACCACGAGGTGTTACAAAATCCGGTTATAACAGCTATATACATGGTGCTCGAGGATGAAGAGCTTCTGAACGCAAAGCTGTTCGTACAGAAGCCGGTAATTTTTGGATGGAACGGTTCTGCAGTATAGAGGCACCAGTCCATTTGCAACATGAGGTTTGAAGGTTCGAATTGCTTTGGGCTTGAGGTTGCTCAAAATCAATAGATCTTGCCTATTCGAGATACGCTGCTGACACCAAATGCACAGTTTGAGCGATCTGTGGAAAAACTACGATCTCCCCTAATCGCATAGAGGCGCAGAAAAGCGAGCGACGACGAGACAGCCGAGCGACTTCGAAGGCGACGAACAATTGCAGATGTTTTTTTGGTCCACGCCATGCAAAACATGCCATTTGCATAGGAGTATCATCTATTCACTCAAATGATGCTTGAAGCACAACATAAGCAGGATCGATCAATGATTTTCATGTAGGCATCTGAGCCGAGTGATGGAAATTTGCGCCTAAGAGATTAATATTCCAAAACGAAAAGGTACTGCGTTCGATTTCATGAGAAATCAATTTTTTGAGCGAATGAAGTTTCATAGAGTGTAAAATCTGATCTGCATGCTGGAAAGCTTGTTTGAGCTGGCTATATTGTACTCCTCATTTTGACGTTTCTTTTCACTTAAACCTGAATATAATACGCCACTGTTAGCTATCTATTTTTCGAATAAATTACTCAAATGAAGCTTTCTGATGTTGCCGTCAATCGCAATGCATTCGTCCCATGGAGAAAATTTGCGCACAGATCATTTTGCGATGTTCTCGATGGTCATAAAATAATATATGGAAAAACATTTATTTAGCATAGCGAAAGTATTTGTTTTGAGATGGAGCCGATAAGATTGATGAACGGAGCCGAAAAAGTTCATGAACGCTATGACCATGCCCTGAAAAATATGTTAGTTGCTGTTTGTTGTGCTCCATTCGAAGCAATTCAGCTACCTGGTAAATTTCTTGTGGCATGAGAAAAAAGTTGAAAAATAATGACGCCAGTTTCACTTAATTGGTTAGTGTTTTCGCATAAGGCGCACATAGCATTGTACCTAATTATTATAGAATTTTAGAAAATCAAACGGTCTTATGACGAGCAAAAGAAACAATATCGCCGTATCTCATATCCTCTCGAGGAATGTGTTCAGTCTAATAGCGAACGCTTAGTTGTTTTCATTGGATAGGAAACTTACAGTTCGCAAAGAATCTTCAAATATTGTGAAGGAATGGCATTAGGTTCAAGCAGTATCCAGCTTTTTCATCTCTGACAAATTTTGCGAATTCTCTTCATGCTCATAAACTGTTCCGAAATCATTGTGAAAAAGCATCACAGTTTATTTAGGCCGCAGAAAGTGCCTATGATTGGATTCTTTTGAAGTGACATCAGATGCGACTATGATTTGTTTCTATGCAATTCCTGCAATAATATTGAAAAAAAAAACCGGAATCTAGAACGAGGATAAGCAGAACGGTCTCTTCTTCTCGCTCCTTACTCCAGGTTATAAACATCAAGATCGCATAGGATTGAAAATTTTGAATGTTGCCTTGGCCTTCCACGCTCTCCTCCTTATTCTGCTAATGTTCCCAAAGAAAGGTCACGTTGCTGTCTTCTTTTATACAGCTGTCTTGAGGAGCCGGAACCCCATTCTCTTCCAAAATGCTCACCTGTAACGGGAAAGCTTTCAAATCTGACGAACGGGGGGACCGCTGATGGATTCCGTTAACTCCCTGCTGCATCGTAGAGTCCAGAGCAGAACTAGAAACAGTGGCTAAAGTTTGGAGCGAAATGTGACTTCTTTTGTATCGCAAAGGGAACATATAAAGAGTTATTGGCTAATCGATGTGGCCTCCGAAGACCGCTCCGCAAGGTTCAAAAAATCTTTTCGTCCTTGAAGAGGACTTCGACGAGGAATCCGGACTGAAATCCAGAAAACCCCATCATCTCGGGATTTCCCTGCAGCCCAATCCCCGTACACTCTCCACCCCTCCTGTCCACCTCCCCCTCCCCCTTTCGGTCAACAAACGTTCATAGGGTTATCGCACATTTACAAAGAATATCTCATTCTTGAGAAGAAATCCTCACATCCTTGTGATAACCTCTACTGTTATTCACGGCACCCCTTGCCGTTCTCGGCATGTTTTAAATTTTGGAAATAAGAATCATTAGAACGTAGAGAATATTTTTCATTTACAGTGAATCATATCTTTACGATTTTTGGAAGAACTCGTGGATACCTTGCTCGAAAAAGCAGTGTGAGTTTCGTGGAAAGTTCTTGCAGCCCTCGTGAAAAGACTGCACATTGGACAAAAAGAGAATCGCGCCGATAATTTATAGCCTTCCTGCATCGTCTTGATGAATCAGAGGAATTTTATGAACAATCTGTGGAGGTTTGCTAGAAATTGTTGCAAGAAATCATGCTTCAATCATTGTCTTAGAAAAAATTCTCAAAAAAACTCTTTGAATTTCCTCCAGGTTCAATGAAGATCTAGAAAGAGGAAGAGGAAAGACCGAGTTATTATTGCTGAAAGTTATCCGAATAATAAAATCAAGCGAAAATTAGCTACAGAGGTCATAACAATTAGACGATAGCACCGATGATTTTCTCTTCCGGTTCTTCTGCAAAGGTATTTGGCTGAAGGCAATCGAGTGCACCGTTCTCCAGATTAAGGAAAACTTCTAGTTCGATTGCACACGTTTTCATCTATCAGATAATGTCAGCCTATTTCAACGGTTTTTTTTTGTAAGTAACACTGATATTAACGCTTTCCTTCTTGTTTTGTGTTTTGACACAACACACAATGAAAATGTTAACAGATAACATTCGAGTCATAAAATTTTCATCATTGTGGCGATATGCGCTTACAAAAATGAGCAACAAGGCAATTGCGAAAATGATATTCACATAAATGAAAAAAAAATTCCCATAGTGTTTGACTCCAAGCAAAAAATTATTTGATTTATTTTATATTCCGATCTCTCATCGCCGATCGGCTTTTTCATATCGCATCCATGGATAATTTCCTCTCCAAAATCCGCCAAAGCCTATAACTTTGCTTCATCACTTATTCTGTGGCGATCTGGGAACGGAATGCATCGATCGGCAACTTTTCGATTACCATCAGAAGCACTTTGCCCATTCGACGTTAAATGATCGAAGCGTACCATATGCATCCGAAGCTAAAAAACACGTTTCATTTATTCATTTTCTTTCAATGTTGGATTCTTCAAATGATGATTCCGCGATTACTCCGCTGTATTACTCACCATGCCAATTTGTGTTGATGAATCTTTCGTTTTCAAATTCTCATGTATTCTTAGTCTGAGCTCTTATTTGTTTAAAAATTTGAATTGCCTCGATGTGTTTCTAGCAATGCAGAAAATGCTTCTCAGAGAGTGATTTGCCCGCTATTAATCTTGGCCATCATTGTCCGATCATGCCCTCAGGACATATTTTTTTATTCGAACCTTGCCGAAGCTTTCTGCGCGGAAATCATCAAGGCTTTCTATCTGCCGGGAGGGGGGAGGGATGGGGAAAGGGGGAGAGGGGTGGGGGGGGGAGGGAAGCATAACATCATATGTGCATTTGTGCTACTCGTTTGCTCATGAATTCAATCTTCCACTAACCTGGCGATCAGTACTTAGTCCGAGAACGCCATCGATTAGAATTCTGACAAGTAGAGACAGCCTGTAAATTTATTGAGGAACTTATCGTTATCGAAACAATCAGTTAAACAAGTAAAGCTTTCTTCGTGATGAGTGGCGTATATTTGAGCCTCCGATTATTCATCTAACTTATGCTTGAACATATTTTGAAGATAAATATTACTATTGAGATAATGTTGATCAGCATCACAATTTCAGACGTTTATACGTGTAAATATTCTTAGCAAGTTTCTATCAAACATTTCGCATGCATTGTCAATCATTAAAATGATGATAGAAATGTGCTTTTTCGCATTCGCTGTCGATTGTATCTACATACATCGCCGGAAAAAATTTGGTTTGGTTTCTATCTTGTTTCTGCAACAGTCCACGAAAATCTGGTTTCTAGTACCATCTTGAGCATCTCAGGTGCCTTTCATCTTTGTGCCTCATGTTTGTCAACTTAAATTAAAGCGAGCGATTGTTATAATGCCCGCACTAAGAGATTTTGCAGTGCAGCTCATCTGTTGTCGATGAAATTTGGACTGTTGCAGAAGTTACACACATAAGTCTAAAAAATGAGATTCTCTCACAAGCATAGTTCTTCTTTTTTCATTCTCATTGAACGACTCTATAGCGCACTCATTCAACAGTCCTCCTTCCGATTAATCGCTCTATCAAAGAAATCGATCAGATTATTCGATTCAGCAATAAAACTTGCGTCTAACCATATAGCGCCTATAAGGCTAGCATTGTTATGTCGATCAACCATCACATTACATCGATTACGTGGCATTAATACAATTGCCGCAATTATATATCCCAAATTGAATACGGCAAATGTCGAAACATTTAACGTTAACTTCCAAAATGGAAATCGCTTCTTGAATCGATAGCTGCTACATTTCTTCGACTTCTTTTGCAGATATTTGCTTGAGCGATGAACTGTCTTCAAAGTTATCACTGAAAAGTCGTAATGCGCAAAAATTCCAAAGATATTTAATCACTTTGAATCTCGTTATGATATCCTCAGAAGTGTATTATTTGCATTGACTATTAGAAGAAGTGGTAACGTAAAAAGCCGAGGATAACTATACAGTTGTTCTTCGCTGATGAGAAAAATCCCAAGGCAATGGAAAATAAGTTCACTTAACGGTCATAAAAATGAGGTTTCAAATGAGGCATTGACGTTGAAGGTACTAATCAGAGTAAGAGCCCACATTCTTATGACCAGATTTCTTTTAGGAAGACTTAATGACTGGAATGAGACTCCTAAGAACTTGTTTTCCATCTCAGAGATGATCCAATAGCGTAAATCGAACGCGAGAAATTAGACTTAGTGAAACTGATGAAGTATTTCTACTCTAAATGCTGCTCATGTCACACGACTCTTTCCGTAATCGATTAGGACAATTTTTCGCAATGAACAACCTATGCATATGTTGCCATTGTGGAACGTGTGATTCGCGATAGGAAGAAAAAATTCAACACTGCTTCACACTGAGTTGGAAACTCATCCTCCTAACAGTGAAATAGGAAGATAATTGAATATGGTTATCATTTTCTGGATTTAGTAGACTGAAAACTCCTCGAAAAATCAACAATACAAAGTTCAGAGTTCATTCCCTGATAATTCATCATGCTAAGCACGATTTTTACCACTCTTCACCGCGAAGCATTTCATCTACTCGCTTTGCCAAAAGAGACTGCGGAAATAAAATATATGACGGTTTTGCGCTGTATTAGAAGCCACTAACGTCCATTCACTTCTATCACAATTGGACGATGCATTCTCCTATACACTAGGTGAACAACTCAGAAAACAGTGATCCTGCCTGCAATCCTTCACACAAACTACTTTGCATACCGTTCAGTCGATATCCCCAGGCATCATACAGGATGCCTAGAATGACGTAAGAGCAATAGTCTTGCTCATCTTATGCGGCGAAAAAAAGACTACCGGAAAGTGGCAAATTTCCATTTTAGGGAAGCCTTGAACCACACCTGTCGATATGTAGACGACCAGCGTAAACACATAGATGACCGAAATCACAACAGTCTTCAATTTTTCCAGAGTAAGCATACATGTCTCATGCCTACATCCAGACCACTTTCGTAGAGAAGGGACACGAACAAAAGCCGATGCAGTGAGTGTGGCCACAACAGCCAAAGCATATATCAACCAGCTGCAAACAATAGTAGCTTTCACGTATCGCCACGATGCTGGAGAATGGCCATTTGAGAAAAAAAGGAAATTGCAAAAGCAATTCACAGTTGAATGATTAGTTACTAGTGAGTATTGACATCAACGCTTTCGTGCAGCAACATTCTATCCGAAATGCTCCGAATTTAATGAATGCAATTTCTCTAGCGAGTATATAACGTCATAAATTCGAAGTGCTGTACCACCAAGTGTAAAACATCATCTCAAGATGGGATACTAATCCAAGCAGAATTGAACTCGAATCTCGAAATTTTTGGAGATGTCATTAACACTTATAAATCAGTGATTTCCAGAGCTGTATGATAGAGATGAAGTTACAAAATTGTGATAACGATTCATTTCGATCCATCTCAAGAAATCAGTTGGATTTCTATGAAAAGAATACGAGATTGTTTTTGAGAGACAATATTCATGGAACTTCGGATGACGAAGAAGTCAGGAAACATAAAAGCACTAAAAAAATCCCCACTCCAATACAACGAATTTTTCTATTTGTTGAGAATATATGACATGCTTCATTACCTCAACATAAGTTTACCTTTTGTGTTCCTAAACGAGTTGTTTGTTCTTATGAGGGGAAATTTTTTTTAGAGCATATCGTCGAGCGCTCAAGAAAAAAAGAGATTGACGAATGACATTCTTGGTTGTAATGATACCAATTATGGGTATATTCTAGCTGCAATAGTTTCATATGATCAACATTTCTTTGAAATAGAAGCCAAGAGGCTTCATATATTTTCAAAGTTTCACAATCGGAATGGTCTGAAATGCTAAAAATATATGAACCTCAATGTTATTAGACGAATGCAATGCGACATCGAAAATATTTTTTTATATCTCAATGGTCGATAGACCGCAAATAACTTCAATACACTTAGCGATACATATGAAACCATCGCGGTCCAATAGCATCCACCACATAGAGTCGCAATTATAAGTAGTATTTCAGCACTGAAATTAATAATCGCAATTGTATTGAATCGAATATAAACGTGGAGAAGCCGACCAACTATTGACTAGTTTATGATGCAAGCAGTCGACATGATAGGAGAAACGTGTCAGGGAATTTCGCGTAGCAAACAATTCCGTTGGAGTAGTGATACAATCTGTTAGAGCTAATAACCGGCTGAAAATGCTGAAACGATTGTTCTGCTTCTATAAAGCAGAAATATGACGCAATAACGCCGTTGCCAACACCGATTCGCGGCTTTTAGAAGTGGATTAGCTGCAGTATTTCAGTAATAGTGATCATCTGCGCATTCTATGATGGTCTGTTATGTGACATTAAAACTCTTTGCGAGTTTGTTTTTTACTAACAGTTCAAGATATACCCCATGAAATTGGTTCATGATGCGCTACTGAAGCAGTATCATGTCGCCGTTCATTTAAATGAAAGGTCGAGTTTCATTTTTTTCCGTATCTTTCAAGGAACCTTTCAAGGATGACGCTCGACTGAGAGGATGGCATGCAGCTTTTTCGATTATGGAAGATATGTTCAAATTACAGAGATCTATCATTCCCAATCGGAAACGGGTGCCTTATAATTTGCTTCATAGACGTCTGAGCTAAACAGTACTTTCTGATGGCACTCGCTAGTGCATTTCAGGGAAAAATTAGGCATTCTGATCCTCATAAATGCACAACGACTGCTCTGAAGAGATGGTGGAAGTTGTCACGCCTCATACGAGGAGGATGATTTCGTGAAACAGAATGCATGCAATTCTTTTTAAAACGATATCGCTATCGTTTTCATCCATGACCGTTAAGCGTGGAATTTTTCGTCAAATTTGCCAACATTTAATTCGCAGTCATGGATTCAGTCCCTACTATTGCACACAACTACAAATCGCACTTCCATATGAGGATTGAAACGTGATTTATCACTCTGTTTAATTTCCGTAGTTTCTAACTTGTCAATGGCTACCGTTCAAGAATGATGGTTCAGAAGATGGATTTTCGTAAATTTATATCCATGGCGGATCGCTTTTTCATTGCCCATCGAAAATGACAAAACAACCTATTAAATGCTGCGCAGTAGAAGTAAGAGGTGAGAAGAATTTGTATGCTCTGCCGAACCGGGCTAATCGGTAAGATATTCACAAATGCATAGAATTCGCAGCGGCAATTATACACACATTTAGGCGATCACAATTAATGCCTATACTTATTCGTTTATACTAACGCTAAGCCGTCATCGGTTACGCCAAAAGCCGCACCGACATTTGCATTACTATATCCAGGAGATTTTCGGATGGAGTAGGCTACTCGACATTTGCTTCAATAGATTGTTCATAAAGGTATGTCACACCAGTGATGCGAAATGATTTTGCTGAGTGCTTTTATTGGGAATATGTAATAAAGATAAGTGGAGCATTACAGCGTTTACGACGAAGAAAGGTGGCCTCTATGCTCAACGATGAAAAACGGAACCGCTGCGTGAGGCATAGCTGATGGTCAAATAGTGCAGTGGTTAGAATAGTGAAGGATAGTTGAAATTCTTTAGTGACTCATGGAGATCTGCGGATGACTCGTGTTCTCGGTGATGTTCATGATACTTGCTTTAGCCTATGACTATGATGCTTTCGGCAAGAGGGACCTCCACTGGGATAAGAGATACTGAACTTGAACACAAAGTAGATATGGGAAGTTACGATATGCTTATTTGCCGACGCAGTTTAATAGTTAAAAACTGAAGATAATCGCGCTGCACTACTGCAAGGAAAGATAGTCTTCCAAAGTCGGCAATAGAAGCTTTTAAAGCGCGCGTCCTATTCGAACCGAAAAACTTAATCCGTCGAGAGAAGCTCGTGAAAAATTAGATATTTTTTGCAAAAGTATCGCTCTGTCCTACGAAGCGAAGAGCCGCTAAGATAGGAAATAATAATCTGTGCGAAAATATGAGCTACATCAAAGCGTTCGATATCGTCATTTCGTTCAATTAAGAAAAGTTTTGATTAATAGTTTGAGATAGACCAACCGGGTGATCGCAACTAATCTTGTCAGCTGGACTCAATATTGAGACATTGAGGCATTGTAGAAATATTCGCATATTTATGGGCATGCATCGCAACAGCACCAGAAGGTCCTATATGCGCAATGGTTCTTCTATTCTTCAGTGGTCTTCCTCCCAATAAGCGTGAACATTTTTCCTAATTTGATTGCCTAATTCGAGATGAGCTTCGTTTGCTTCCTCGCAGCACTCGTCATCTCCACTCCCAATACTATAAAAAATATTAGCAAATTCATCCTACTAACTTCGTACGCCTACCAAAAGAACAAGTATTGTGACTTACCGAAATTGGTCTGCGCTCACAAGGAATATGTATGCCGAGCAACAGAAGAAAAACGCACAGCATAACAAATCTCCGACTCCTCGATTCAGCAATAGCATATAGCATTTGCGGCTTACTCTTTTTGCTTTCATAGCAACGCATACTGCGGAAATATATGCGACTGTACATGCGGCTGTCAATAACGTCAATGGTATAGGCACACATCCGAAATATATCCAATACTTCGAATATATTGCTGAAGTCAAATGCTCCTGTAAGAATTCCTCATTGGAATGCCACTCACAATATCTTCGGGACAGAATGAAAATCAAAGCAATGTTTGGTCATTCAAATTTTGTATCATGCCTTTGAGTGAAATAACGCTCATTGCAATAAATCTTCTTCTTCGAAGGCGAATATTTCGAATATCAGTTATAGGCAAAAAAAAGACATTTCCCGCTGCGTGCAAGGTGTCACATTACGATTTTTTGAAGCATGAAATAGACATAGGATACCCGAGAGCAAAAATACTTGGAGACTCCCCGCCTACGTCTGCTGATTTTAAAAGATTGGAACAAGGAACTGGAATTCACAAGTTTTTCGTGACTATATTCATTATTCGTTCACTCCATTGTCTCATTTAATGTTCCATGAGCTCATTGATTTCTCACAATGGTTCCTTGTTCATACAGTTTTTATAGCTTGATGCATATCAGCCCATTTTTCACTACGTCCCTTGTGTACTGGAAATTGGTTCTCCATATCAATCTGATATCCTCTACGGATCTCATTATACCAATACAGCTATCAACATTAAGCAATATTGTGTTAATTGTACCAAATGTGGGGCTTTTGCTCATACAATTACCGCATCGTTTCTTGAATATTCCATCAATTCTACGAGTTGTATTAAACCTTAGCAACGATTTTGCAAATCGTCTAGGGGATACTCATGCATTTGAGATGAACAGTGGTGAATAGTTTCCTCCCATATTTTTGAGTGCATTCACCGCTACTCTTGACGTCAGAGCTAACCGCAGTTACTGTTTTCGATCGGAAGTTGCTTGCATTATGACAAAATAACCAGTGTGACGTTTGCATAGTCCCCATATTGCGCAATCATCGCAAGTTATCGCCGCTATCAGTTCGCCTAGGAACTTTGCGAAAGATACTCTGCAGGTGCAGCAACAGGAGTTCCTCGATTTCCGGCAAACCAATTTTAGGCAAATTTACAAAAGGAAACGATGCCAGTGAACGCGGTCATAATTTCGCAACCTTTTCTTTCGATACATGAGGGCGGCAATTTCCCTTTCAAGTTGACAATCTTCGCAGATATTTTGCCACAGCAATATATTAACGGGGAAGACATATTGTCAGCAACCAGGATGTAAAGAGCACAACAAACAATGGTATCGGCAGATCGGCAATTCATATCGAGCTCAAATAATTCATCAGCTGCCATGGCATAAAACAACAATGGAAGGCAGCCGCAAATGATTATCCTAATTACTCTTAAAGTTCAAAGTTTTTCTCAAAAGCTTGCAAGAAGCACAAGATCGAATGAGAGGAGAAACTACACTGGGCACACTAGATTTCAGAGCATTTTCGTCATCTTTACCTATTTACAACAAAACAGAAAGCATGCCACCATAAGTTTATGCATTCCGGTTAACATTCGAAGTCATTATGTGAGCGATGAGTTGTGGGTTATAAAATTCCCACCGAAAGTGCTGATAGCTTCATCAACCTTAATCAACAGCCGAATTTTCACGGAAACGTTTCTATCCTACAGCATGAATATTTGAAACTGCCATAGAGGAAGAACGAAGAGAAAAAAATGTCGTCAGAAGGGTTTAAGCAACCGGCGAACACATTGGAAATATCCTGGAAGTTTTTTCCGTATGCTCAAATGGCGACTCCTTCGCAAAAAAACCATCCCGTCGACTGCGAATAAGACCTTGCACATCTAATATACAGTATATATAAATA
>JAARMF010000391.1:52278-94002 GCA_022844705.1 Toxascaris leonina | reverse complement strand
TTTTGAAGGTGCGATGCATCGACAATAATTTTCGAGGAAAATAACTTCTGGTGTAAACCGAACAGAAATCATGCACTCCCCACAAAACAACCCTATCGGTGCTTGTGCAAAGCTCACGGAAAACAGCTGCAAGCATGCCACATGCGCTGCACACACTGTAATTGTTTAAATGTGCTTCCGGTGCAAAGCTGATGCGCTTTACCTACTCAAAGATCAAACCACTGTATAACAACGTCAATAATAAAACGAATCCTAACTGCACAACTCCCAACCCACAATTCATCGTCTGCACCCAGACATAGCCGATAATAGCGCGTTCGTCGCGCTCTGTCCCATTTGGAATTGTGCCAATCGACGTACGTGTGCAACGAGATGCGTTGCGGTAGACGGTGCGGGGTTGCGGGAGTGGAGACAAGATGCGAGAGTGCTGCTCGAACATATCGGAGGACGTTGTGCGATAACGGGTTAATCTAGTCTTGGCCAACAGCAAGTGCGATGTAATATTTAATGGCTTGTAACATGAGCACATCAACAAAGAAACGCGTACTTTGAAAATTCCCGAGAAATTGGAGGGAGACGGTTGAAGGTTTTGTGACATTGGAAAGCGACACTTTTGAGGCGAGAGAACTGTGAAGGATATCGGAAGTGCGAAAAACTTCCTCTTGGGGTTAAAATTTTCCGGTTTTTGGGGGGTCGTTTCTATAGACTTTTATAGTAATGTTAGAACGACTAGTAGTATTCCAGACCTCATTCCATCACAAGCAAGTTTCACCATCTCAAGGAGGGCGGGGAGGGGGGGGGGGGGGGGGGGGAAAGGGGAGGGCAGGAGAGCGGAGGAGAGAAGGCGGTTGAAAATGGGGACGTCGGAAGTGGTGCTTTTGAAAATCGAACAGTTCGATTCCTAACATTCGCCCACTCTTCGAGTATCGGTCGGTCCACTGCCAGTTTCTCCATCGTCAAATAAGTGCGAGTTCATTTAATAACGGCATATACTTTCGACCAGTAGCCTCTTGACGACAATGAGCGCAGCTTCACTGGGAGTTTTTCAAAAATGGAGCCGCAAAAATTTTGGGAATGACGTCAAAACCTATTAGAGTAATTGAATGTATTTCATGTTTTTCCCTTCATTCCCTTTACGTTTCTTATTTTTCTTTACCTTTTTGGGTTTCTGATGTTTTCAAATCGTTCATTGGATATTAAAGCACTACTGGAGGAGCATTCGGCGCCTAAAGTACTTTGTCACTTTCCAGTTGCATCTGGAGAATCTCCCACCTCCTCTCCTTCCTTCTTAGTGGTTTGTTCTATATCAGACTTTTCCAGCGTGCTCATACAGTAGTCTCCAGCTGAGTTACATTCATTGTGGTAACCGTAAAAATTTTTCTACGAACTTCACTCACAACGGTATAAAACACGATTGAATGCATTAGTGCAGGATGCTTTCAAATCATATCTTGCTGAAGAGTAGTTAATTAAAGTATTGCTACGGGCAGCCGTTGACGTGAACAAATTATCAAGTTGTTTCTTACTGGGACTAAAGATCGAGCCTGAGCTGCTGTGAGAAAATGGGATCTCCAACGCTACTTCTAGGCGTTTAAATAGCGAAGGAAGCAAAATTTTTTTCTACGACGTTTACGCAACTTCAGAAATTCCAATTTCTCAATGTAAGATAAGGCAAGCAAAGCGGATCGAAAGTAATTCAGTTAAGGTCGGCAAAAGGAGTTGGAGACTTTTGATTTAAGGCAGATGAAGCAAGTTGAAAAAATCGCTTTCGTCAGCTTCCATTGCTTCTTTTCTGCGTTTCTTGGATCCTGTACGGATGGGAAGGGAGAGGAACGGGCTACGCCGCCAATCCTTCCCTTTGCGTACGTCAATGGATTGAAAAGGCTTGAAAGCGCTTTCAACTGGTACGATTCGATTGCTGAGATAGAACGAAGTGCTGAGATATTTTTATGAGTGATTATTTGAAGTGATTTTTATGAGTGATCTCAGTGAGCCGGTGACTAGATTTAGCTGAAGCACAGTGTTTGGTGCTCCCGTCGGGTAATGTGACACACTGAGCCAACAACGCCTTTTTTCAAGGAGAATTAGAACTGTTTCTTCACTACAGAAGTAGGAAACGGAAGCACACATAAAAGATTCCAGCGAAATAGCATTATATGCTTGCAAATGAAACATACCTACAAAAACGCAAACGAAAAATGTACACGAGAACAAAAATAACAGCTGAAACGAACGCAGAAAATGAGCATGCCGATATCCCACATAATGTGCAGCTAGTTTGGAGCCGAACGGGTTACATCGCAAGGAAGCAACCGAGTCAGTTTAAACGTATTGTCCAGGTGTCGCTATCAGCAAGGAAAAGAAATTCTGCACAATTTCTTCGGCCGATGTTTCGATATGGCAACACTGCTTAGTGTCAAGCACAACTTTACCACTTCGAGAATCCCAGGAATTGCAAGTCCTTCCCGTGAATGTATGCCAATTAATTATGCAAAACTAGTCTCTACAAGGTTTTTGAGGCTGAACACGTGAGTCACGAGAGGAATCGAGAAAACTCTCCGAGCCATCAAGATGACTGAAATTGCGTAAAATCATATGTCACATGCGAAGGTCTGACCTAAATTTACCAAGTTCAAGCATGTTTTCCTTATTCCACATTTTTCCATTGTCTCCTTTGTACTTCTACGCATGCAGAACAACACATACAGAAATGCTGGTAGCATAGGAAACGAAACTATAAGAGATGTGTCGTAGGTTTGTAAATGAACTCGAGAAACATAGATGCGAAATATGTTATGCGTGTAGGAGAGAGGCAGCCATACACGTGCTATAAATATTGCATTCCTACAAACTCCAGTATCCACTTACACAGCGATCTAGTCTTTCCCATTTAATAAAGCGAATGAAGTTAACAATGACGTCTAGCAATACAGACGAGTCCCTTGAAAGGACCATGGAGCAGCTGAATTGGCTGGTTTAGTCTGAAACAATGCGAATTTGTCGCTGAAGAGACACTTCGTTGCCACTTAGCTGGCTCGTGTCCCGTTCACTCACTTTGTGTTTTTTGCATCTCTCTCCTTTGAGTCATATACGTACGACAGGTTTACGATCAGTGGTATTTGTTCAGTGCTTCATTTATTTCCATCATCAATCCCTCGCTTTTCCAATGCCGCAGTTGTTTTATTTCTAAACTGTTTCATAACCTTTTTTCCCCAACTTTCATTACATGCAACCTTCGTATTGAACAAGTAGCCGTTTTGTGAGTACTCGAGTTCAGGAGCGTTGATTTCCCTTGTACTCTAGCAAGAAGAACAGAGATGGCACCATGGTCTAGAGAAAGAAAGCCGGTGTTCGAAAGAAATCTACCCATCAGGAATAGGAATTAATCGCGCGAGTGACTATACCTGAACTTTGCATCGAACCACTACAGCATGTCGTGCCAGCGTTCCGAATCCGATGCGGAATCGAGTTGCAGGAATAGCAGTCAGTGCCAGAATTTCATTCCCGTTAGAGCGATCTTTTTGGATCAGCTGTACAGAGACATACGCGAGTGGAGTTTATGAGGAGATTAGACAGCGATTAGCGCATAATTTCAGCGTGTCTCAGAGGTTTCAGATTTCAGATTTATCAGTGGTCTCATTTCCCACCCTCCATTTTCGTTCACATGTAAGATAGCGCTCAACAAAGCATGTCAAGTACAAAGAGGTCTCGTAGATAGAAGATCCCGCACGGCTGCGTTTGAGGGTGCATTTTAATCACATCGGGAACTTCAGGTCTGACGTTTGCTAGATGTCAACATCTTCCCTGCTATATGCTGCTCTTGAGGAGAACTACAATATGCGTTGAATGTCGTGCTACTAGCTTTCACTTCTGGTCTGAGGTTAGCTATATAGTACATTTCCTTAACCTCTCGATTCCGTTATCTAATTTACTGTAACTGAGATTATATATCTCTCTTTAAGCACCTTTGTCATCGTAACTGTTGAAATGGTGAATTCGGTTGCAGCAGTGTTGTTCTCTCGAAGTGAGGTGAGTTAAGCAGTTCTGTTATAAAAACACGAAGCATTCAAAGTGCACCGCAATTCATGTATTGCCATCCGTACCACATGACCAACTCTTAATATTGTTTCAAAGAAGACTGCCTGTTCTTTAGCCCATTCACAATCGAGCGACTTCAGTAATTCACGTCTCTGCTGATGCTTTTCTGCTGAATGATCTCACGCTCATATAATTACCAGACCACTACACTTCACCGTCTCGTCCAGCCTCCCATCGAATATCAGTTGATTTTGAGAAATCCCTTACATTGTTTTCTTGTCACATATCAACAAGCTTTCCTTCCTCATTTACAATTGCTACTTCAGAAATGACAGACATGAAAGTGATAAGAAATGTGTCTGATTAATACACGCGTTGTCTGACTACCGTGACACCCGAACGTATTACAGCCTGAGTGCTTGAAAACAAACCTTATTGTTTTCCAATGGAGAGGTGGTCGGCAAATTGGCGACCTCAAAGTGACTGCTAAACATAAACATAGTTGAGCCAGATCACGAATGTCATTAATCTAGGTATAATCAGCTTAACAAAACCTGTCGTTAAAACTGGAAGAGAATGCTTAAAGAGGGTTTTGCACTCCCTCCCTATAAATTATTCGCTCATCATGTATGCTAGCTTCATAGTAATATGAGTAGATCCATACACAGCGTTGTGCACCGACGTGTGCAACACCTGTGCTTGGCATCACGTTGCACAAAGGATGTTCCGAGTCGTACCGAAGTGCATTTCTGTGAGTGAAGAACGTCAGCGTTGAAACAATGTTCATGACTGCTTCATGCTTGAATAATCCAGGCATCAGGTATGTGTCACTGCGACCGTTGCATCCCAGGGAACAGGTGAATACTATTCCCTCTCATCAACGATATTCACGGTAACCCATGAATACAACAATTAAAATTAGTGTATCCTGCCTCAAATTTCCATGCCAAAACGTTCAAAAGCTTAAACTCCACAACCTCTTTTGTTCCACATGAAAGTGTAGAAACTACCTTTCTGCTCCCGTGTATACTGAAGAATTGCCTTTGATACACTGTATCTGCCACTTTAAAAGAGTTCTAAGAAGTGATGTCGCCGCATCTATGCCTGATAGTGTCGTAATCTTTGTGGATTTTCCTTATAAACATTAGGCGATGCTATTTATTTCACATTTTAATCGAATGAAACAACTCAACGCTTTGCAAAATTTCCGTTTTTTTTTGTCATTTGAATAGTTTTCTCCAAAGATTTTGCATTTCCTGCTTTCATTCAACGGTGCGATGCTCGTCAAGTGCGATTCGTGCCTTTCGATGACACCTATCACATAAAACACCTTTACCTGCTATTTCTGTACCCGTCGCTTTTTTCTTCAACATACGCATATGTTCTACTCGTCATCCTCTGCGTTGTAAACCCATACGGTCATATTGTATGTCCAAATGGGCCATTTCCGGTGAGGTCAAAGAGTAGTAAAGAGGGAGTGTGTCGTCCTAATACATGCGGTACTTCTAATATATTATTCCACGTCTCCCATTCTACACATATCCCCTCCCCCACACCCCTTCTCCCCATGCCGTGCCCGTGCACTCCTATGAAAATATCCAAATCGTAAATGTTTTGAATTTGAAGTGGAAGCGCATTCTGCGCAAATATCGCTAAGCAATAAAGCTGAATGTTATCATGGCAACAAAACGAGTTTACTTTGTGTATTTGTATGTCTTACGGAGTTAGTGAATGCACTCGAAACGATAATGAATACTAGCTAGCATATGAGGCATTTTGTCACGAGCTGGAATCGGCTTCAACGATTGCATCATCAAGCGATTCTGGAAGCATGTTGAAGTGCCGCTAATTGCATATGTAGAAGCGACATCGTGCGTTTGTTTTCGTACGTACGCGGCCAAGCACGTGCTAATTCGTTGCTCACATCTGCGCCTAAGCGCCGATTAGCGTTGTAAAGTGCGAAAAGAACGGAAGAACAGGTGACCAAAATAACCGCCCTCGACGATTGCGAAGCCATACGCAAAACAACCTTCCAGTTTCAAAACAAGCATGTTTCTTTCCGAAAATGCAATTCCTCGCTCGTCGTCACCGTAACAGCGGTTCGGAACGAAACATGCGACCATCGCCTTTGAATAGGTATGTGCACGACGCAACACTCAACTCGAGAAGTACTATATTTTTGAGGTGTTTTCTACCTCATATACTCATCAACAAATTAACAACAACAAGTTTCTAACATCTTCAAAAAATTTTCCCTTCTTCAGTATTAATTGTTCATCAGGGTTATCATGATGCACATATGACAACAGCAGATACGATTAGCGTAAGCGGTGCAGGAGGACGGAGTAGTTCGAATTATTATTACCATTTGGAAATGAGCAGAAAGTTGTGATATTTTAGTGGGAATTCTTAGATATTTGTATATTTCTGGCTGAAAAAAGAATGTAAAAAAAAACTTGCCTTCAGTAGTGGAACTGCAAATATATTAATGAACTATTACCTTCTTTAAAGTCAAGTTTTCTCCGCGTTTGACTAAATTTTCTATTCCACAGTTACCTTCTTCCCTAGATCCTCACCAAACGCGATAGCAAGCGAACTAGTGGCGTATATAAGCATACTGAACATCTTAATGAATACTGTCATCAGGTGTATGCGCAATACTTCCACCTGTTCCCTTGTTTCCGAAAGTTCATTCTTATCACTAAGGTGTGTTATGTAATCAGCTCCTAACGTATGCATGTCCAACAATGTGCACTGGTCTTCCGTAGCACTGCTGAAGCTATACAACAGTGGCAATTCTATTCACTCGAAAAGGATACACACCGTCGTGACTGAGAGGCGACTCTAAATAAACTAACCAATAACCTCATACGAAATCTGTCGTTATAATTTAATCGATTCGTTCATACTGTTCGTAACTTTGAGCTTTTTGGAAAGGTTAGCACCACTATGGAACCTTATTTGTGTGTTCTGATCCACACGGTGAGCAACTCGCTGCTGAAGAAGACTTCGTAATGTCACTGAAACACTTGCATCCTCATTTTGACGGGAAACTCGTTCAGCAAACACAGCATTCCATTCTAGTCCCCAAACTGCGATTTATTTCCCCTGTTAAAGCAGGCTACGCAGGTATTAATTAGAGACAAACCGAGACGTGTCGGTTTTCCTAGTTTCCGACACTCTTCAGCCTTTCAAAATTCAGTCTCACAGCTTGTCCCTTTCCAGTTCGTCCTTAGTGATATTTTTACGAGAAGACAGAGAGAAGCGAGAGGGAAGGAGGTAGAGGAAGAGATAGGGAGGGAGAAACTCGAATGGTATTGCTGTGGATAAATTGGGCAATGATTTATTCTACAGAAGATGCGTGAAAGTTTAGAATTCACTACGAGAGTTCAACGCACTTCATCAGAGTATACGATAGGCACTAAATTCAGCTGAAGTATTGAGTGAGACTTGAAGTGGTGTGCAAATGTGCAATCATTTATGCATGCAAATGACATATAAGTAAAGAGCTCATTATGAGCACAGCACGCTTACAACTCCGGAATTAATCGAACGACGGCCCTCATCGGGTTAATTGGGATTAGCGCCTAGCCGAGAGTGTCCATGCCTACTCCATCGCTCTCACCGAACCTATAAGCAGCCAATAACGTTCATGGAAATCATTCCCGCTCTTCCCCTTCTTCCTATCTTCAAGAAAATATTCTTTTTTTTCACAGCTCACTTTTCTGCGATATTTCGGTCGATTACAGCACTTGTTAATGATGGCACTTCGAAGTTCAACAATAAGACCTATCCTCCAAAGGAATTTTAGCGATAAATGTTGTACGGGAACGGATAAAAACCAATCAGCTTTTGAATAGATTTTTGCATACTTCGAAAGCTCCAAGCTCGTAGGTCCCCCGGAGTTTGGGAGTTTCCGAATGCAAGCTTTGCTTATATGGTGTCATTTTTGAATTTCTTTGCGGTTAACCCACCTTATGTAATGGCTGGAACTATAGAAGTCATGTGCGGTGCTACCTATCTTTCAAATTTCCCCATTTGCCAGTACTTTCCTGACTTGCTTATCAGGAACGTTTTAATCGTTGCATTTTTGTGAATATCAGCTTTTTATTTCAATGTGATGGAATTATTTAAATCGTTTATAAATCTTCCAAGTTATTTACATTTTCATGGAAAGAAATCTAATCGTTTGAATGTTATCCAATTATAATAAAAAATATTCAACCTTTTTCAACTGCTCGCAACCTGTCTCGAAAAAAAAAGAACTCCTCAGAGCACACAAAATTTATTCGATAAGGGAGCCAAAACGGTTGAAAATTTATCAAAAATCATCAATCTGTTGCTGCTTAAAGGATTGCTTTATTGAATATCGTTTGTTATGCGGAGAAAGCAGCCTTACTCGATATAGTTTTTCGACGCTCTAAGCGGTTCAATTTCGCTTTCGTAAACTGAAAGTGCTCAGCGAACAAATTGCCGTTTGTTATGTCAACATCAAACACAAACCGGTTTCGGTGTTCTGAAAATGAACGCTGCGCTTACGCACCAACAAAGTCGTTGGTGGTTATAATCATTTATCACCGTAGTTACTTATCTCTCTTATCATTTACTTAGATGATCATTACAATCATTGCTGCTACCTCAAATGCACTCAACTATTCACAGGGGTCGACGTTACACTGAACGACCGAGAATGACATTTTGCAGAATTAGAACGACATTTTTGACATTCTTTGTGACATTTTGCACCGCCTACATTCCAAGGTACAGACCCTCGGGTTTAACCACCTGTTACTGCGTTCATTCGATGCGATCAGTGTTCTCAGTAATACGACTCGCATTTTCGTTGATCTGTTCTATCACTTTTGCCACTTCATTCATAACTGTGATTATGTGAAACCTGGAGTCCTAATAACGGGGATATATAGAGCAAACTAGGATTTAGATTTGCGTAGTGAGATTTACGAATACGTGGAAACAGTTCGACCAGCAAAAAAAGCGGCCCGTTTAAGTGAGAAGTGATGCAAAAATCAGTCCCATATCAGTTGTAACCAGCCCAAAAACTGGTCTATATGGATGTGGTGACCTGTTGCAAGAGGCAAACAGCAACACTGTGTTGGTGCACCCCGTTAAGATATTTTAAGGTGTGATCGCGTGACGCGAAAACGGTATAATTTGTCATCATGCGAGCCGGAAAAGATTGTGAGTAGGCACTTCCGCATTTCGAAATTAAATTAGACGCACACGCGGCTCACAAAGCCGAGGAAAAAACCTGTAATAGGTGGAAAGGCTGTTTGACGCAGTCAGTCGCTCGAAAACCGTTCACTCTCTAGGTGACACAAATTTAGATCCGTTCAGTCGGGATAACAGCTTATTATCTGAGGTTCGTGTAATACTAATTTCTTGAACTGTTTGGCACAACGCACTCAAAATTAGTTCACAGCAAAAGAAACAACACGTGTTTCACTTCGTTACACCCTTTTCCGAGAGTGCGACAGTGACGTCAACATCAAAAGAATTCACTCAAGTGGAACTACGAAAAGCATTATTTTCTTTGCAAGCACTACCACTCAGTTTCGGTTACTTACAAACTGGCCAAGCCATTTTCACGAGTAGTTTTCAATTACAATTCGTTCACTGACTTCTGCGAGAAGAGTCCGAAGATTTGGCAACTTGCTAACGAATGCAAAAGCGGCTTTTGTTATTGCACATTAGTGTATATTGCTTCATCGAAAAACCTCAAAAAGAATATATACAATAGCATGCACCTAGGTAATTTGCGTGTTAATTGGGTTCAGTATGTAATCGCCTACTGGATGGCATTGGGAGCCACTTGAAACGTCTCTGCGTCGGCCACAATATATCGCCTGAAGGTAGCAGAATCTACTGCATTCAAACGGGTTTAACTAATGAACCTGCTGACCACATAGACTGAAATGGATGACGTTGAGATGGTGCAAAATGATACAGGACAAGGCGATGTCTCCCATCTTTCCCAGCTGCCTTGATGTTTATAAAAACCAGCGTACATCAACTTGAGCTCGAGTAGGTTAGGCCATCTTGGTAGCGAAATCAACGGTTATGCTTGCTCAAATAAAATGGATGGTCACATTATATGTTATTTCCTCATTTCCTCTTAGTAGAAGAATTTCAAGTGCAAAGCCTGTGATTTTTATTTATATGTAAGTTCTCAAATTTACCATTATCAGTTTCAGAGTCATTTCTATGAAAGAGCTCCGAAAACTACTTCAGCCTAAATCTAGCCATCCTTGCATCCCTTATTATCAAGCGCTCACATTCCACATTCCAAGTGTTGAATTGCTTTATCAACTTATGCATAATACCGACTTGAACCTAATCAGCTGCTTGCAAGCTAAACCACTCAATTCACCTAACAACATCAAATCCTTAGGTGCTTCCATTGAAAGATGGAGTGTCAATGTTTCCAAAGAGGCGTCTGTTATGCGATTCCTTCCATGGAGCTCTATTCACTTGATCACTTGATTGACCGGACTATCGAGCGTCGATGACGCTGCCGGTCACAATGCGCTTCCATTGGGGTACCGAGACCCGTGGTTTTGCATTGTTGTAGCCAATAAGTGACGCCACCCCGCTGGCCAGGCGAGCAGGCCTTTTCACCGCTTGCAAATGATCACATTGATCACATTGAACAGCTGTGATTTCATCGATTTCGTCGTTGTCTCCATCGATGCAGCTGGCAATTTTTCCATCTTTCTCCATCCTGAACTCGCCGCGTCCTAGCAGCGCCATGTAGAAATCGAAACCCCATCTTGTTGGCAGTCTGCCGCGTTCTTGCTTTCCATATTGCCGTGGCCAGTAGTACATCGCCAGGCGGCCGGCCTGCTGGTGACGTAGGTTTCGGTTATTCGGAGTTTCCTTCTCCTAGCCTTTCTTCTTCCACGAAGTACCTGCAAGGCAGCAGGGGCAGCGATCTTTTTCGGCGGATCGTACTCGCCGTGATGCGAAACCGTCATTGGGTAATGTGACCATTTTTTAAGTGTTGGCGCGCCACCGCCAACCCCAGTCACACCCTGATGAATTTCGCCGTCGGTTGGTACACGCCTGCTTATTCTGCATATTCACAGGCAACCGTCATATCTGACGGTCCTTTCGCGACCCTTCCACCACGTCGAGCTGGGCGGCAGGAAACACGACCGCTCAGCAACCGCCCACCGACACCGACAAAGATCAAATACTCTTATAAAGAGTTATAAAGATTATAACTCTTTATAAGAGTATTTGATCTTTGGAGCTCTATTATAAAGATCAAATACTCTTCCCCATAATTTAACTCTTCTCCCATTCGTAAAATTTCGACCATCTTGTTTCTCATTTCAATGCCTTTTGATTAAGTCTTACTTACGTGGTTGGGTTACAATTAATTAAATAATATATAGTCAATACAATATCATGTATGTAAATCGTTCTATTCCTTTTCGTCGAAATCATTACCGGCTATGTTACATTGTATGATGCCGCAACTATCTATTACGTTTGTCAGCATTGTGAGCCCCTTATCCTGGCCATCCTTATTTTGAACTCTCCTTTACAATAACGATCTGCGTGTAAGAATACCACCCAAAACTTGATCATACATCACTTAGTGCACGGATAAGTAACGCATTGGCGAGCAATCAAATGGCTCAGATACTCAAAAACAAAGCCAAAATTCGCCTCATATGAGCAAGAAGTAGGTTTCACTTCGTTTATCATGTCTAAATCTCTGATACAGTGTTGCAGTAGAGGTGCTTCATTATAACGCATCACCTCTCCTAGCAGATCGTTCTCTTGTACTCCACCTGACTATCTCAATTGGCTTGCTTGCTTTTGTTAACGTACTTTCGTTCATCTTTAAGGGTCACAGCCCAGTCTGATTACTTCAGCATTTGCCTTCTGCCTTTTGCATTTCCTTTCAAGAATTTCGATTTCATTTGAGCCTCATTGTGATGAGGGCCCACTTACAGCGGACGCATTCGTGTCAGTGAACTACAGGTTGATGTGCACCAGATTATTGCTTCATATTCAGCCTCTATCGTTCACCACAGCTGCCGTTTCAGAATTTGAACTGACATTTTTTTCAAAAAAAAGAAAAAAAACTCGCAGTTCACGTACGAGAAAACACCCATTCTGCTATCATTCTAACCACTTATCGGTATAATCACATTGTTGTAGTCGACTGCTGCAGTAGTTTTTCATTGTAGCCACTTACCTATCGCTACAATCATTTTCCTTCCAAATCACTTATCCCTTCCCTCAAGTGGTTATCACTATAATAACGCTCTTGTCCTCTCTAATGATCAATAAAAAACATTGCCCACAAGCGGAGATGAACCCGTAACCTTTCATTTGCCCAGCGAATACTGTAAGCTTTATAGATTACTTGCCATTACAATCACTTGTTGCTTTAACCATCGATCATTATAACTGCTTCCTCATTACTGCAATCATTTATTTGTCACTGTAATCACTCATCAGATTTCAAAAACCTTTTCGAGAGGAACTTTGGAGGCATCATTCTTATATAGCAAAAGCCGCCAAAAACGGAATTCTATCATCGGAATTCTCAGCACAAACAATCCGAAACAAATCACGCGCCACGTTACGCTTCTCCGAGGTTAATGCTCCCGGAAACATTCTTCGATAGTTGCCATCACTTTCATTCCTATTCCCTCGAAGACCGTCCGTCCTTCTTCATAATAAAATTCCTGCAATAACTGACTAGACGTTGAAAACTTCAGCGTTACCAATTTTGGGTTTTTTGGAATATGGGATCTATGAAAAATGTGGCCCAATTAGAATATAAGATAAATATATTAAATTTAGCTTCTATCGCTAATTAGTGAAAGCTGAATATGGAAATGAGAAGAAGGCAAATAAGCAGAAAAATAATGGTGATAATAATATCAACGGTGACAATAGTAGTGGCAGTGAAAGTTTCCTAATATTAATATTATGATAATGGTGGTAATTACAATAATAATGGGGCGGACCCAGGCAGATAGCGATCGACTGATCGAAGAAACAATGTCACTTTACGAAGGAATAGAATGCGGTATGAGTTCCGCTTCGAATGGAGTTATTGATGCCGCCGAAAGAGTTATTTATTGTCTGCTAGGTGGGCAGTTCGTGAGGGAAGTGCGCAAGCATTGCGCTTTGCCTGAAGAGCTCTGTAAGGTCGAAAAACCAGAAAATACACAGACTGCGAAGGGGAGTGTCTGCGACGGCAGTACGTACTGCTGACGGCAGCAAATCACTCCACATAACCTTTATAGTTGATTAACAACGAAATTACGAGCTGAGCCGGGATTTGCTTTGTAAAAAGGACACCGGCAATCTTCTACATTATACCTTCTCGAAGGTTTCTGCTGCAATAAGCAGCGCTAAATTAATGCACATATCGACAATGCACCCCTTGTTTTCGGCGATGGGCCTTCCTGATTACCATTTACATTGACTTTTCCACTCTCTCATTTGCAATTACTACCTAAATATGCTCCCGCCAGCTCCCCACTCCTCTGACTCCTGTGGCTGTACCTCACCTCGCTTTTTTCAAATCGGTCCTTTGTAAACAACAACTGGATACATAGATTTTTCTTACCTCTCCTTGCATCTCCTAAGCTTAGCGATGCCAGTATGAGATGACTAAACATTACAGTAAAAACAAATCGAATGCCATCTGAGCACTTGTTGAGGCCGTCACCAGTGATAAGTGATATCGAAAACAAGTACAGCCAACGGCGTTAGTCTCCTCCATCGCCTTAAAATAACTGTGAAGTCATCTGGCGAGAAAATGCCAAGATAATGTCCACAGTACGTTTAGAAAAATATTTAGAAAAATGCCAAAATAGAAAAACATTTCATATGTGCAACTGGCTTATAGGCAGTCTGCTTGACGCTGGTCTCAAGTTCACCTTTTTCTCGTCACAAAGGGTCTCACTGCCATGCGATACCTTTCGAAGGCACAAAATTTCGAACGCTTCAAAAATGTCCAACCAACTCACTGTTGCCAGCCTACAGCAAGAAATGATCACTAACAAGCAAAATCGCTCGAACGAGATGAGTTCCCTTCTCAAGAAATCAGTAGCACTTGAGAACGAGGATATGCAAATAATGGGGTGAATGTTTGCTCGGCAAACGAACAACGGGCAATTAGTTGACAATGAAAGTGCCTAAGGCGTGTTGTGGACCATGCAATTCGCCTGACCGTCTCCTGTCGTACCCGGCGGGTCCAATGTGCAATTAGCGCTCGTCAACTCGGGGTTTAGCTCTGCGCACACTCGTTCGATGCTGCTTCGTACTCCATTACAGGACACATTCAAACGTTCCTTTCAACAGACGATCACTCAGATCACTTTGCAGGGTCGACTTGTGCTCTCTTTTAGGGTGCAAACGCTTCCGAATGGCATAAATTGCTTCCGATAATCCGTACACTGACGTTCTCACAAATTACATCGCCATATCGTCTTTCAACTTGACCGCTGTAATCCGACTGCCGAATGTGGTTAGAAATCAAGTGCATCGCGAATACTACATATCTTTGCCAACACATCACATATACTCCCTCAAAGTATATTACTTGATCTCTATCTCAGCATCAACGTCCACAAAAAGGTTGCTGAGAACAGCGATCGTGCGATCCAAGTTGAGGACAGAAAAACGCCGATATGAGTTAATCCTTTTTTGCAATGCGAATTATCATCAGCACAGTTTTGATTTCTATTGCTCTAAAATAGGAATTTTCTAATACTAATATTTTCGGCTTTTGTATCAAAAAATTGCAATCCACAGTGGTATTAGATTTTCCCCTAAATTAATGCGAGAAAAAATTGCAAAAAGAATTGTGCTTAAGTTTCACATCGTGTTCCGACTTCAACACGTTCCCTAGCATGACCTGAGGTAACTCTGGACTTCCTTCATAACCGCGCTAATTAACATTCAGTTCATTGGCAAAGAAGAAGTGATCGAATGAAAAGTCAATCAAAAATTAGCCTGACATAGCATGAATACAAAATGGAAAATTTAAGAATCGAAAAGACTCTAGTAAAAAGTTGTGTGGTTACCGCAGAGAGCGTTCATGGGTGCAAAGAATATCATCTCTTGAGAATGCGAAAAGTTCTTCGGTTCGAAAACGACCGAATAAATGCGCAGAGACGAAATTGAATCGTTGGTAGTGTGGGAATGAGGTTCAAATGACCTTGCGCCGAACGATTGATGTTACTGATCTCTTTCGATTACATATTCTTGCAAATCGCTTCAACTTATGCATTTTCGCAAGTTTCATGAAGCAACACATCTTACAGCGTTTACGAATATTAGTGAAAATTGGCCTGACACTTGCGCCGTTTTTACATTTGTGTCACCGCAATTCACTTAAACCTTCTCATAAAAATCGCTTAATTTAGCGCTACCACGTGAACCCTTATTCTTACCAGACAGCAACAGAAACAATAACGATGGAAATTATTTTCAGTTGGTTAGATTATCTTTTGAAAGTTTCTCCCAATATTGACGAAAACTAACGGAACAGCCGAAATTGGGCGGGTTTTCCTAGAAAAACAATGTCACTAGAACTTTTCGACGTGAGAACATCGAACTCAATATCACTGCCGATAACCTTTCATAAATTTGCTTTTGCAATTAGTTGTATAGCACTTCGGTGTCTGTTGTATGGAGCAAGGTGTTGTAAATCGACTCAAAATACCAAATGAGCGCTATTATTTGACTGAGGCAAATAAACATCGCGAATAGCCATTTCCGTATGTTTTTCGCTCAGTAACTGAAAAACAAACTAGTTCTATGTGGGGTCGCACGCATTCCTAAATAGGCCAAAAAAATGATCGTAGAATTCAGTACGGCAGAATCCAATAGAAATGAATCACGTAAGCCAAAAATATTAAGCCAAATGGTCATCATACTTTTACTACTGAAGTATTTACTGGACAATCGAATAAGCTACGAATGACGGTGAAAACAAGTAATGAAAAAATGGCATTAAATTAGGTGCCAGCAACGCTGGACGCACTGTCCAAAATAGTCTTTGGATTCCGCATGAGGAAAACCGATTCTGTAGACACAAAGCCGGCGGCAAAAAAAAGAATGAATTCGAAGTCCGACTTACTTCGGTGTTAACCTACTTCCTCAGGATCATCCAGTGTGTTTTTCAAGAGAAAAAATGTGGGCCATGCCACTGGGTGGCGAACGCGCTTGTCATATGTGCGTCATGATCAATGAAGTAGAAGTTATTTCACGATGATAACGCTGTTTATGTTGGAAATTGGACTAAGGTTTTCCCTTCAAAGGCGAAAAGAGCAAATCGGGAAGGAGCTGGTCATAATTTGATACGGCTAGCATAATGAGATCGAAACCATAAGTTATTATGAATAAAACCACAATTAATTTCCCGATATTGCACACGCTGACGAGAAAGTTTTTGAAGAAAGTTTCAAAGTCAGTTGTCTGGTGAATGCTTTATTCGTATATACTTCGAATGCAGTCTCCAATGATCGACGGATTCGATGCGCTCCTAAGTTGAATATTGCAGCAATCTCCATCACTAACAACGAAGTATCAAAAGCCTATGGTAAGAATCTTGCAAAGTTGAGTAGTGAGTGATATGCATCAGCACACACATGAAAGCTCACCACAGAAATCTGGCGCTTGGTAAAGTAACAAATGCCACATTACATTCTCTTTGCTCAGATTGGATGATCACGTTAACACAGTTGTTACTTCATCGCTACCATAGTCTAGGTTACTATCACTTACTGAGTAAATCTTATATGGAGTGGCTTTCTTTGCAGTGCGCACCTTGCACATGTATTCGTTAACAACCATAGCGATAGTTTCATCTCCCATGCTTGCATCTCGATAGCACGTCATCGGATGCTGCTGTGCTCTATTGTTAACGCCACACAAATTAGCACTATCATCCCGCAGAGTTCTGTGAACAGTCCGTCTAGTGACTGAACACGGACTCAAAAATTTTTGGTGCGCTTATGTCAAAATAGCTGTTTTCTAATATCGAAAATGATAGTGATTCTTGCAAAACATAACTCATTCCACCGAATAGTTTTGTTACAGGAAACGGACTAAGCGAGAACTAACGTTGTGCGATTATGGCAACCGACTTGGTTAGTTCTAAATTTTCATTTCGGAAAGTTCAGAGGTGGTCGAGAAAGTTCATTTTAATCTGAGTTGACAGCATTGTCGCTGAGTGCGCAGAGTCGTTTCCTCTAGAATTGGGATATTGTTATGACTCCTCTCAGATGGGAAATCCAAACTATTCCTTTATGCGGTTGACATTTGCCGTCTTGAGGTGTTCGGCATTGCCATGCTCCGATTGTTCATACTCCCCAGGCCACACACGACGCCCAAAACCCTCAATTATGCTTTAATTTTGTATGTGATTGACCCCCTCTCTCTCACCGCACATAAAAAAGCACTGAGACCTTCAGGTTAGGCGTTCCGTGAGATTCACCTGCGGCAGAAAAAATAAACCGTGCAGATGGCTGGATGACTGAATAAACAGATCGCGCTGGCCTGATAGACAGACGGCGGCTCTAAGAGGCAGGAAATCTCGTTTATGCGCATAGTTACCTTGTCGTTACTGATACTTCTTTGCTTCGAACTTGAAGAATTCTTAATAGCGTCTACTGGTCAAGTAATGTACAGGTGCACTCCGTCATATTCATTTGCTAAGGCATGCAAAAGTCATTCTGAAGGGTATAAGAATATAAGAAAATAAGCACTGTATTATTTCGAATCCACCTTTTTCTTTCGAGGTCTTCCGATCTGATTAATACCTCTAAATTTTTTATGAAAAGTACAGTTTCTTCTCACTGAACTGTTCCCCAATACCGCTCTTCCTAAGAATATAGGGCAGTCACTGACAGCCCTGCCGAGGTTTCATTGACGTAAAACAGCAACGCCTCAAGCACAAGAGTGCACCTTACAAGAATACACTTTGCAAATACAGCAGAAGCGCCAAGGAAGGTATTGATAATACAAGGAGGTTGTTGAGGTGCTGAGTGCTAGTTCAAGCGATAAACTTTGCGGGACTGCCACAATTGTGGATCGGCTCAATGAACCCATAACAAACATTATTTTGGATGCTCAGCATGAAGTGATAGAATGTTGCGCCATAAGGGAAATGAGGAGACGATAAGCGTTAATCCCATATCACGGTGTGATAGCGTGACTGCTGTCGGTGCGTTGAGAATTGCCCTCTCTTAATGAAATGCCTCAAGAGGCAGTGTTTCTTCCCAACATTTGCAACATTGAGGATGTTTAAAACATCATCTCCTTTTCACTCTCGAGAATGCTCGCCGTGTGCCCCATGGTCTGCTAGCTTCATCTCAGTTTTCAAATTTCAGCTCGCCATTGCAATACTATGGTTTCTATACAAAGTTTTTCCTCTCTCTAGTCCTTTCTGTTCTCACACCCCCGTTGTCACGTTAAAAAATTTTCAGCGATGGTTGTTCTCAAAGTTCACAGCTATTCAGATTATTCAAATTGAGAGGAACTCAAAGTTCATATTCAAATTCATATCACTCGTGAAACAAGTTGACGTAGCCCACCTTCGATATCTGCTTCTCTATATTCTTACTCATGGGCTTCGGAGGGATCCGAGTTCAGAATCTCCGTCTAGGCGAAGGCGGAGGCAGTTTCATTTTCCGTGAAGGTGCTCTGCGAGCAAAAAAAGGTGGTCGGGAACACTGTGCAGTAGGATCGTGTAGGAAGCCTGGCCACCATAAAACCTACGCTTTTCATGACCTAGTAATATATTCGTTCTTCCTGGATAAGCTGCGGTCATAATTATTTTATTTGTGCTTTTGTGGTCATCTAGCGTTACAATGGAAGTTGTTTACAGCGATTTTCCGACACAATCTCTTTACTCTTATGCAATTCAGTGTCAGCAGTTCCGTTGGAATGATCTCATCTGCTATGCAATCGCAACCCATGGCCGGTGGACCCTTTCCAGGGCATATCAAATTGGTAGTGAGTGGGCGCGGCCTTCTAGTTATGGCACGCCCCCTGTCGAATAGCGTTCCATGGGTACACGCCCTCGTTGTGCTCCCCTTCTCGTTTATTGGCTTCATGGCAGGCCGCTAATTGCCGCATTGTTTAATCGTGTCGTTTGGAGTACACCCGATGCTTTATTGCTGAAACACCTCCAGAGGGTGGTAATATCAATTTGGCACCGTCGTGGAAATGTTTTTTTTTTTGCTGTTTACCGGGACCCAGTGTTAAAAGCATTTAATATTTTTTGTTCTCCTCAACTGTATTGCCTTCGTAGCTGCAGTCCGAATTAGTAATTGAGAATTATTGTAGATCGAGTTCTATGTGTTTAAAGACTCGGGCGACAATAGTTCAATGCGGAGTGGAAATCTAGTCTAGAGTGCATTTGCCAAGGGCAGTGCATTCTGATGGTAGCTGGTCTGTTTGTCGCAATAATGGATCTTTTTTTTTTGTAATTGCCGACATCTCTTTTCTCCTTCTCTCTCTTCCGAAAAAGGAGCATTTTAATTTGAGGAGAGCATTGCTTGGCTGTCATTTCAGAGGAGTAATTCCAAGGACACAATCACCGAAGAACACTTGTCTTTTAATTTTGTCAATCGTTCTTTCCATTTGTGCTCTCAGTCACTCACACAAAGTGTAATTTATTTTCGCTAAAATGTTTTCTGTGTATATTTCATTAGAAAACGAATAGCTTTGCTAGAGAACAGTGAACTGAGTTCGCAAAAATCGTCTGCAGTAGTTTTTTCTTCTTTCGGTGGAATCACTTGAGACAGCTGGCTGGAATGAGTCGTATTTGAGCTTCCGACTCACTCCTTTATTCGCGAGCTCTTTCATTTACCCAATAAGTCATTCCTTTATTGGATCAAAAGCATCCGACGAAACAAAGAAAATATTTCTGTGAGACAAAAAAGCATTTCAGCGGAGAATACATCTCCATACCTCTTAGGGAAGAAGATTAATATTTGCGTTTTCATTTATGAAAGTCTTATTGCTGCAAAAGAGTGAATTTGACATCAGAAACCTATGCTTTTTGATATGTTATTTAATTCCTATTCTTAGACAACACAGTAGTAATGTCATTGCTGTCTATAAGTCTAACCACTGAGCTCCTTTCTGTTCAGCACTGTTCAAACGCTTCAACGTTCCGGCATATCCTCAGTGTTTTGTTGATCGTTCATTCAATGATCCCTTCTCTTCGGCATAACCATATTCTTGCTTATATTTATTAATTCATTCGTTTATGTTTCAAGTTGTTATTTCGCTCTATAGTGCGCAAATGCAGAGCGGAACAAGATCTTCATTTCATGCAGAAGGGAGGGGGTTCTGGTGGAGGCGCAGATTGTGAATTCTCCCAAGGGGCCATCCGTTGAAGAGGAAAAAACCAAAATTTCTCTTCTATTGGAGGACCATTAAAGTGGTCCAAAAAATTTGATAATGATGAATTTATATTGCGATATGTTGGAATGAGGCATCGAAAAATTAATTCGTAGTGGCATATCTGAAAAGGTTTTCGAGATGAATTTTGTTCACGTAATAAATCATTCGTTCTTTTAGATATATAAGCAGAATAAACAGCAAACCGACTGGGAGTTTATTGAATGAGTGAGTTAGTGGACTTCATTGAACACTTTAAATTTCCGATCAGAAGCATTCATGGGACAGCAGCTGTTTGGTTGAGTCGAGCAAAGACAAACCCACGATTTTTTAAATGAGTATCTCTGTTGCTTAAAGTGATCTCGACTAACTGCTAAGGTCCCAATAAAAGCAAGTGTTCAAGAGGTAAGCCGAGAGAAATGAACTAGGATTTCTTCGAAACCTTCAGCTCATCTTATGAAAACTTCAATCATCAAGACCCAGTTAATATCATAGGTGGAAGGGGAGTGGCAGGTAGCCTCTGCATACGTCGATGAAGTAACTGTCCGAATTCACTGATAATTGTAGACTGGGAATGCATTTGATAAGCTATAAAAGCGAAATCAGCCGGAAATTTTTTCGAACATTTCCGCTATTCAAGCACTTCTCAGTGCATTCGGTTGTAGCAACTCAGAAGCGCTTATCAAATAACTTTCCGTGAATGAGTTTTCTATTCTTATCTGCCTTCATTTCATTGCTCATCTTTAACAGCTACCTCTCTGCATATTTACATTTATTAAGACGCACTCAGCAAAGAGAATTTACGCAAGCTACGCCCATCTTCAGCGTGCATATAGAATTCTATTTCGTTGCAGTTACAGTGACAATAATCAAAGCTTATAATCTGATTACTGCTCGTGAAAATAATGATAAATATTGCAACTCGTTCCGAACGTTAGTATCTTTTCTCTGTCTATCGAGTAACTTTATCTGAATGCAGTCACGTTCAGTGATACAAAAACTGGAACAGCTATTCCAAAAGTTTTGCCTGGCAATAGAAAAAACTTTGAAATGACTGAAAGACGTATTACATTTGCGTGTGCACGAGTGTTGAGATTTTCATTCTACGTCGTGTTGAAAGACAGAGATCTTCTTCGAAGGGAAGTATGGGGGGATGATTGCATATGGCGAAGAGGATACTTCTCTCGATATAACTGCATTACTGCTTGTTACTGCTTATTAATAAAATACATTTATTTACATTTTGCTTGTGCGCTATTGAAGTTCGTCCGGGCGTTGATGCTATATTCTACTGCATCCTATAAAAGTGGGATAAGGGACAGTTCCTACAAATCTGCTTTTAGGATCTTTTCAGGTAGGATACTTCATGTGCGTGTAATACGATAACGAAATCTGTTCAGTTCATTGTCGTACTTGTTTACCTGTGGCGCTGAAACTCATATCCTTTTTTTGCAGCTAAATGAAGGCCCATCATTCGTTCACGTTTTATTTCCCCTATGTAAATGGTGATATTTCGCAGTGTGCGAATAAATGGATTACAAATTTAGAGTGGAAATTGCGGTTCGCAAGAAATATTCAAAAATTAGGAGGATGGAGGGGAGGAGGCTGGTGTGCCTATGTGTGGTTCATACGCTTATCTAAGAGGTGTGTTGCAGTTCGGATAATCGCGTCCTCAAGCGCCTTCACTGTGATGCTTAGAGCTCGATGCATATGGCATCAACAACCTGGCAATGCTTAGCACATATGTAATTGCGATAAGCGTTTATGAGCGTGCAACGTTGTGGCGCAATACAAAAACGTGCCGCAACTAATTGCGCACAACTTGTTTACACCATTTACCGTAGCGCATCCATAAAGCTGTGCTAACATATATGTGTGTTTGATGTTTACGTTAATAATGACGTCATTGTCGAAGTTATTTATTGAAATCCAGTATCCGATTCCGATCGTGATATTCAAAAATTCACAGCACTTTTATTCTGATGTTTGAGCAATTTACGGCATTTTTTGAGTGATCACTAACGAACGGTGCTTGTAAGTAGTGTTGTTATTATGGATGTACATTCTGGCAAATGATAAAATATTTACAGTGGGTGTCTTTTTTTATAATCCCATTCCATCTATAGGACCTTCATGCAGCCAATACTGAGAGAAAAAATTTATACTTCCATAAACTTTTTTCATTTGGTATTTGAAACCTCTAATGTGTTTGGTAAGTAACGAACTAGTGAGAATTGAGTGGAGAAGATGAGGCAGTCAGTAAGCGGTATAAATGGCCAATTCTCGCAGAATTTTTTAAGAGTCTTCACCTAAACGGTTAAAAAAGCTGGAAAGTACTCCTGACCTGTTCTAACTTAATTGAGGGAATGACCTGTTTTCAGAAAACATTTTTCGAAAATCGCGAAGAGCGATCGACGAACTAAAATTAGGGAATGGAGGCAAATTCTAGATAATATCATCATCACGCTTGAAAATCGCTGAAGAACTCAGCTGGATACCTGCTGAGTAAGGATTTCTTTCTAATTTGTCGGTGGTAGAAATTTGTGCCAAAATTGATGGAATAAACGCAAATGTTCATCGGTTATCTGGCGCATTTGTCGGTGCATCTCGCATATATACCTTCAAGTGCACTTCATTTGAATTAGTGCAGATGCGATGATCAGTGAGTGGAGTTCGGCCTGTTTTAGAGGTTTTCCGGCCTCAATAACAAATCTAGAAAGAGCATTTGAATTGCAAGCAGGCGGCAACAGTTATCATAGTTGGGTCATTTAAAAGCAGCTGATGCGGTCTGTTTCATATCACTTCGAATAGTGTCAATTATGTCTCGTTCGCAAGTTTGTCGTAGTCATACGCACTCATTCTTCTGCAACATATTTTTGATTGATGGTTACAGCGATGTCGCGCTCAGTCTCACCACAGTGCATTGGCATCATCTTCGAGAGCGTCACCACGAAACGCAAGAGCGGTCATCGCATATTCGAGAGCTTTATTGAGGTGAATAAGTTTGCTGAAACGTTTGCATTCGCTTGTTGATTTTTCTTCACTTCTTTCATCTTCCACTGAGCAGCAATATTACTTCAGGTCATTGTGGATGGAGCATTCTTTTCGAGCCATTTTTTGGAGTAAGTTCGAGCTCGAGCAGATGATCCATTTTCCTGAATGAGGCATCTACTTTAATGTACGTGAACAATTCGACAAGCACTACAAAAGTTTCATCAACGAGCAAACTATATAAATAAAACATTCTCTATGATGCAGGAGAACCGTTCGTGTTTCTGGAATGTCGCGTTGGTTGATGCAGTCAACAGTCTCGAGTATGTGGGCTTTATGCGACCCGGCACACTGTTTGTTTCCTCTTTTCAAGAACGTCATCTAGCAACTCTGCGTTCTGCTTGGGCACGTCGCCTTCTGAAACCCGCCAAAGGATTTACGATCATATCGCTAGGTATGTTCACATTATTCTTCCCTAAAAGTTTCACTGGAATTCTCCCTGCGATAATATTGTATGACGTCAAATCACGAGTGTTACGGCTGGTCAAATAATGAGTATTGTTTAGCAAGGACTATTTATTTATTCGTTGAAAAAAGTTTCAATAAGCGGCAAACACAAAAGAAAGTGCATTGATGAAATCTCTGTAGAAGTTAAGGTGCTAATCAGTTCTGCACAGACAAGGTGCGGTCTTTCGGAATAATGCGACAATAATCGCATATGGCAATTGAAGGCCATGAATAAGAAAATATATGATGATGTCCACAGAATATGCTTGCCGCTATCAGAAACAGAAATATTGGATACAGAACTCTTAAGGGAGGCAAGCAGTGGCGAAGTGAGGAAAGCTAGCTGGACCATAGCTACGACATAAGTTGTATTAGCTTCCAAGTTCGATGCTCATAGGTGATCTTTTGCCGTTCTTCGCCGTTCTTCTCAAAAATGTTTTAGTGTTCTCTTATGGGACAGATTAATGAGTGAGAACTCGGGATTTTTTCTTGGTTCGGTGCTTCATAATGAGTGCAACAAAGGCAATCTGAAGATGCTGAGGTGCTGCGGTGCTGCGACTTAGGGGAATGTGAGCATCGATAGCTGCGTTCATCTCAGATAGTCAGCTTTACGCCACAATCGCGATAACGAGAGTGGCACTGGACAATGTCTTTGTCAGGGTGTGAAGGCGAATTGAGGCATCAGCGGAGCACCGAATTTAGCTAGAAGCACCCATGGCTATATCGATTTGCGCTGAATTGGATGGATCCTTTGGCTGCTTCAGACCAACTCCCTCTTCACACATCAATCGACAAACATCCCAACAAAGGAAAACCACCGTTGTTCCTCAACGTCCCCTTCGACATCAAATGGGCCAACAAAACTGCTAATCTATTCTGTAGCAGTGCTTCTTCCGTTCCACCTGTTTAGTGAATTGGACTCATCCTGAACAACCTGATTGGTATAAAACCCCCACATCATTGGTAACTCTGTTGACACAAATTCTGAAATCACAGTTTGATTAATTGCTGCGATCACATACACTGTCATAAAAAGTCACATTATTTGACAGGTAATCAATTTTTGAAAGCAAATGGTAGGGAAAGAAGAATGCTAATATACGCATACAGTTATAGAAAAGCTTTGAAACAGGTACGATATAGGAATTAAACAATAAAACAAAAGGGAAGTGCAACAGTTTCTATAAATAAGAAACATGCAACTCCACTGCAGGGAGAAAAAGTTTGCATATTCTTGCATAAAGTTTGCATGTTCTGTGTTGAGATGTTATGCTCTTGTGAGAACACTGCGATCTCTCGGGCGGTTGCACAGCTTACAGAATCTCAGAACACTTAAAATATTTTCTGCCTTTAGAATAGGAATTCATAACACAAAGCGCTGGATGAGTAGAAAGCAATAGGTTAGCGCTGCGTCGTAAAGGTGCCTCTAATAGATAAAAGACCATTGGCATGTGTGCCATATGCGTTTCGCGTGTTACCGCGAAGATTTATAGGGCAGATATAGGCGCTAATTGAGGGCTTACTGACGACGCGGGTTTATCGCTGAGGACACCTGTTCACACTGAAATATGACACAAAGGAGAGCAGCAGCAACAGCAGCGCACAGATGTACCATGCACTCGCACATGCACACAGGTGCCGCTGCCAGAGATACTGCTTGGTCGCTTACGGATATGCCTTTACCCTCTAGCTGATCCTGTTGCGTCAGTGCAGCATCCATTCTTTCGTTGCCGCACGCATTCCTTTCCAAAATTTGCAGCAAACTGATCCAGGAAGTAAATGAGGCAATGATTGGAACAAATATTATTATTTGTTGTCGTGCATTGCCAAATTAGCAATTTCAGCTGTATATGCGAATTTCGGTTGCGGTAAAATGAGAACGTGATTGTTGCAGGCGACGTCGGTGGAATTCAAATTCAAGAAGTTGAGCAGCTCCATTTTGTGCCATTGGCCGATATGCTGTGTGATGCAATAGCTAGGCTTAATCGCCTCGGACATCCGGCAACAATTGACACAGTTCGAGCTCATATCGCTGATGAATGCCCAACGGTGGCGACACCTTCAGCCGAAATGCTGCATCGCGCTCTGCAAACGCTTTTAAAGAGTGGCCTGGTGTACAGGATGCGCGAACACTTGTTCGTTCCAATTCCTGCCGCAGCACCCTACCATACCTCGAAGATGCCCCCACCACCATCAAAATGTACCGTCGAGTGCCAGACCGGCAAAAGCATTGTCGAATCTCCGGATGCGATTTATAAGCAAACCATCACCACAAAACAGAGGAAGGGTGAGCCTCTTGCTTCAAGCATTTGGCGTACATACTTTCAGCGCCGTTTTGACAATGGTTCACAGTTCTTTTATGGAGTTTTGTTTCTAAATTTGTGTGTGTTCAGTTACGATTAAATGAACTTTTACTATGGTGTGAACAGATGTCATAATTGCAAAAACAGATCAAGTTATCCTTAACATAGAAGAGACTTGCTGACTGAACATTTCATTCGTTCATATGCAAACGACTACGGCAGTTGTTTGCTAGCAGTTTATCAGAAAGAGATTGTTTTCACAGCTTCTGGATGTCAAATATGATTGAATAATTATAGGTTTGTTCGCTCGGCTATTCACGAAGAAGGAGTCATCGCAAGCCAAAGTGGCACCGAAGCAAAAGGAACCGATCCCATTTTCGGCGCAATTCCCACCGCCGGAGTGGATGTGCAATCCAGCAATGATTGACACAGGCGCGAAGTGCTTCAAGCAAAATGCCTTACCCACGCAAAGGTGAGCAGCTATCCATCCCTCTTTTACGAACCTCGTTTGCAATCACGAGAAGAGGATTGACATTGAAAAGCGAAATTCAAGAAAAGGATGATACGAGATGTACTGGTTGCTTCCATTTCGAATTGAAGTAGTTATACAACGGTCCTATTAGAGAACACCATTGTGAAGCGTTGCACTCGTGGAAGATCCCTTTCCGTCGATTTTTGGCATGCTTAAAACAAGTACATCCGTTTGCCAATAGCGATGCATTGCGGGAGGCGAGCGTTCGATGCTGCACCAGTTGCGGCGGATTTGGTGAGCTTTAAGTGGTCAGAGAGCTAGAGGATCTGGCAAATCGTTTGCTCGCTGCAGTGAGGAAGGCGGGTGCTGTCTTCCCCCGCTACTCTTTATGACATAGAATTGTGCTGCTCCCTGCAGAGGGGAGAGGTGGATTTTCTGTTAAGCAGTGATCAAAGTATTTTGATTAATAATTGGTTTGAATTTGAATCGCTTCAGAGCGAAGATGCGAAAGGCAATAATAAGATATGGCATATTTGCAAACTGCTCATTTTTATTAAATGCGGTGCGCACAGTTAGAAGTCTCTTTTTGTACTGAGTGATAGTGGGCAGTGCATTGAAAATGTTTAATGGCACACAAAAAACACTTCGGAGACTGTTAGCGAACAGAGAGGGGCGAGTTCACCATCCAGCTCTCTCCATTATTCTCCGATTACTTTAGAAATCTCCGATCGGGCATTTCGAATGAGAAAATACCACATGTCATTAATATATCAACCTCATTATGTGATTTTCGAGGAACAAACTTTATGGTTTCAATGACTGAACATCTCATTCCACTCAAATAATAGCTGTAATCCCTTTTTAGTGAACATCTGAGGTAAGCGGACGCAATTACTTGGCTTTTGGATTGTGGTGGTTTTGAAAACCTGAGCCCGAAGTTAAAAAAAAAAAAAAAAAACTGGAGTCACCAAGCGGGTATTACGCAATGCAGAATCAATTTCAGGTTTCGAAAATTCAGTAACCCAAACTAAATATAATCGGGCAAAATTCTGGCTTTCTGCAACAGCCAATCATTTCACTGCAGCAGCAACACACATCAACTTTGAAGAATAAATGCAGCTTATATGAATATTGCACATTTTGTCTTTTGTGCATAGATTAGTTGCAACTTCCGTTTTTGCAGAGTACCGTGAACCAGAAGGCTGTGAAAATGGGAAGGAAGAGCACATTTCACAATTTCACGTTTATTTGTGTCTTGAAGGAGCTGATCACTGAAATGGTGCATCCTCCAGTATACTACTGCCACTATACTATTAATGCATCAGAATAACTGGTGGAAGTGTCATTATAAGACCCCTTCTATCTTCAACTGACCTCAAAACTATTATGCTCAGTATCAATTTTCAGATTCTGCACATTCGCTGAACACCTCTGCGACGAATTGTTCGAGAAAAAACGCAACTCGCATCGCTTCAGGCAACGCCGTGGGGAACGGCATTTATCAAGTAGTTCTGAATGCCTCAACTATGGCCCCATTGATCCACCTGAGTGCTTACCACATTTCGCAGACGCCGAACTTGTTGAAGACCTCAAAAAACGGCGACGTCGACGAGGCGATGCCCCAATGAGGCGACACGATGTTGCGGCGGTATGCCAATCTAAACAGCAGCATTACTGTACCACAGAGCACAGTCATGTGCAAGGAGAAACACAGAGCACGCAGAAGCAACACCAACAGTGTTGGATGCCATCAGAAGGGGTGACTGCAAGAGCACGAACCTCAACTCCACTTGCGATCAGAGGTTCTGATTCGGCTTACTCGCTATCACCAGTGGTCACTGAGCTGTCGTCGTCACTGCACTCTTCATTGGTTGGTCAACGCCGTGGTAGTTGGTCAGGCAGTGAGCTACTTTTACCAAATGACACAGTGCACAAAAACGAGCATACTTACGTGAACGTGCGTGACGAAGAAAGCACTCAGTTCGAAGAGATAACACAGCTCGAACGGTTGGTGTCTAACGTTACCTCTGAAGCGGAACAGTGAGTCAAGAGTGCACGATCATGTGCCGTTTAGTGCCATGTTCCTTCTTTGCTCGTATATACTGCCGAACACAATTTTGTCTTAGCGAATACATAGGCTCTTATTTGACTGTTATTTGAGCAGTGATGAGGAAATGTTGTGAAAATGCGGATGATGCAAACTGAATACTCCATTGCAAACGTTCAAATAGTGGTTGGTGCAGCTCGTTTGCTCCTATTCAGCGAGAGTCGTTGCTAAAGCATAAAGCTATTGCCAGTAAGAAGTTAGCATATCGATTTTCACTTGCACTGTCGTGAATTACGATATTTGAGCTAGAAAAATCGAGCTCCAAATTTTTATCTGAATTTTTAACGTTTTTGAGAAAGAAGTGATTTTATTTTATAGCTTTTTAGCTTTATCGAATGATTCCCTTAATGCAATTGATAAGTGATTATTTGTGTGGAGACTGAACGGATGAAGAGCCAACCAGGTATCTGATGAGCAGAGGAGCGAGCTAAGTTTAAGGCGCAACACACTTTCCCAGTTGCTTCCAGAACTTCCATCAGAAGAAAAAATAAATTTATAAGAAAAAAAAGCATTAAACATGAGAAGCGAAGAGCAAAATCCCCATTCACAAGGAGTTTGTACTGGAAGTCAGCTTAGCTCAATTTTGTTGAAGAGAACGTAGAATGGGTAATGTTCTGTAGAATTAATACCTGCCTTGCTGTTTAACTCTCATTGTCGATTACCTCGCCGAATTTTTAAGATTCTAAGTTCGTTTGTCATTATTCTATCTCATCAAGAAATTTTTAGTGTTGTCGCATCAAATGTAGCTCATATTTCTGTAACAAATGCTCTTCGATGTTCATACGCACTCTCTTTGCTCGCTAAAGTTCAGTGACTTATTGTTTCGCTCGAGGAAGAAGCAAGTGCCAACAAAAGAGCGCTCGGCTAAGCATAAGTCACGGGCAGATTGTCGACCCTTCTGGGAACATTTTTGCGTTTTGTCGTCCCTTTCTCATATTGTTACAAATGTCTTTGATTGTGATGATTACAAGTAATGTGCGTTAGTAAAGTACTTTACTGAAGGTTTATCTTCAATGTGAATTGTGTTCGCTGATAAAAGCCGATAAAATCTCTTCATTTTGTTGAGCGGATGCATCGCGAGACCATAAAAGCATCGTTCGGTGCTATTGATCTGCAATGACAAACCAATCAATCGACCAATGCGTCAATAGCATTTCCGCCGCCCACCTCAACGAACTGGTTGCGCCCGTTCTTGCAAGCCTCAGTACGCTGCCTCTCAAATCTTTTCATCACTGCCTTTACCTGCATATTGCAAGCATGCTGAATATATCAGCTTTTCTGTCTAAACCACTCGCTGTATGATTTGCTTCCTTCGTATGAGAGATAAATGACCTCAAAAATTTGCATATTCACGAACAGTTAATGTTGCAACCAGTAACGATGAAATCCGAAGGGTACCTATATTCTATTACGTAGGATAATAAATCCTCATAAAAACACCTATCGATGAAGCAAATTCGAAATAGCGGTGTCTAAATGAGTGAAGCAATTCAAGCGAAACGTCGATGCATACAGATGGTGCAGCGAGGGAGTGTGTGCGTTGTGTTGCGTGGTGTGTTGTCAGCGACAAACCCTCCTAATCGATAGGTGTCCCCATAGCAAGCATCGTTGCTAGTCGTCCGCACCATTGTGTCTTCAAAAAGTAATTCATTTCATGTGTCATAGACTCTTTCTTTAACTTCTTTTTGTAGTGGATGAAAATAACTCATTACTGCCGTAAAGCTATGTTTTAATGCTTATTGATGTTAGCAGCAATAACAGGGAGCAATTGATTCTTGCATATCGAAGCGAGGAATTGTCTTCTCTGGAGAGCCCTTCTTCAGCGAAATCTCCATTTGTTTTCGTTGTGGAACTATCCACTACTTTCCGATAGTTCCGTTTGACTGATGGTTCTTCGCGTAGCGCTTAAGACGTGAACAGTATGACTGTCGATCTCATCTTTATCACCGTATGTTTACTTTTTGTGACGTGTTGCGGATGAACACATAAAGAGCCGATTCATACGACCTTTCAATTCTGCATTCCAGTCATGTAATTTTGCTATTGTGCGTAGAAATTCTTTTGCATTCGCTTGGCTAGAAGGTTGTTACAAGCGATTGCAAAAAAGGTCGCTCGTGAAGAACGCGTAAAAGCCCCCAAACAAACTTAAAAATTCAGATGTGGCGTGAATATGCTGGATTGTGATTGCAAATTGGAGCGCCTCTTTATCGATTTCTATCCTAGCCATAGTATATATGGCACACAACTTATTTAAACGCCTTCCGAGTAGCGTCGTTGTGTTCCATATTGCACGTGACTGTTCGGTTGTCGTTTAATCGTCAAATGCGAACGAAGTAATCATCAATGTTCAAACCCTTTCTGAAACTAAACCATCTTTCTGCAGTATGCGTTGTTTGGATTGGCTAATGCAAGTATGAGACGACCTACGATCATTTTGTTAATTCGCAGTCAGATCAACATCAACCACTCATCTCTGTTTTGCATTGCAGCCGTATGTTCACAAGAGAATGAAACAAGTAATCGTTTTTCGCTTTTTTATAATGTGCACACCAGCAGATGCGGTAACATATTGATATCCCTTCAACTAAGTAATTAATTAAACCTTCATTCAGTTGCTTAACATATTTACTCGGTTATTCATATAAGCAGATTTATTTCCTGAAGAAATTCTCAAGGAGAACTGTGAAATGCAAATATCATGGCTGCCACCTCATGTGACGAAGTTGGCGTGAGATGCAATACCAAAGAACTCACCTCCATGTTATCCGCATGAGCTAGCCAATATTGTGTTATTTGCTTTCTGTCGTTCTTTCAAGACTGCAGCAGTAGCTGACGGTTCGTGAAGAGTTCAACAAGCTTTTTAGGTAAGAGCGATTTTGTTTTGCTGTGCAATTTCTTTTAGAATCATTTCCTCAAATTGCAACTTTTCAAAAGAGTTGGACGCTGCACTGTGGAACTCCTGTTGTATTTGCTGTAAACATGGAGCAGGTGGTTTTCTGTTCGAATGCATATTTGTCGATTTGTGTACACTGATTGCGGAAATGTTTGCGTAACTACAGCACGCGAGTGCATTCTGCTTTGGTTTAGGGGGACACTGATGAAAGCTGGCCAAACAACGCTGCCCGAAAAATATGAATGGTTTAGCGAGCAGATCGCCGGCCACCATCCGTCTGTCGTCAGAAATGGGGAACACCAAATTGGTTTGCTTCTTCGCTTCTTTCTTTAAAACACACCAATGTTGCAGTGGACACAACGCAAGCTTAATCTATGCGCACTTTCCTTGGAGTTACCTGACTGCGGTAATTTTCTAATGCGCACTTTTAACAGCGATATTCATGCGCTTTATTAATTTTCCTGTTGTTAGCACCTCATTACAACATTGTTCGTCACGTTTTTCCGCTTTCTTTGCCACAGTCGTGTGACTTCCTCCCTCCTGATCCTTGTAGTGCGAACATTCCCTCTCAATAAATGTTGCATAAGAGAGGTTATTATCGACGAGATATAAATGGCTAAAGCGACACGCCATCGTTTAGTCCTCAAAAATTTGGCTATCAATCAATGTCTAAAGTTTATTTGTAATTCAGTGTTATTTGGAAATGTGAAATGTGCATATGTTGCAAAATGATCCAAAATATGAAACACGAACTTCTGAAATAAATGCAATCTATATCTCCTCTCAATACTTCTTTCATTCTTAGATTAGGAGATGTCCTTATCTCACCTTCATTACCTTCGAAATTTGTGAGGTGCAGAATCTGTGTTCCATTTTGGTGACTACGAGTCGTTTACGAAGAGGGTGGTGTTTCAAAATTTCTGATCCAAATCTCTTTCGAAAAAGGAATTTGGTCAGTGATGACACGAAAGATTTCAAAATGCTCTACAGAGAGAGAAGAAAGGTCCTGTGTTGGCCACTAATATTGGCATTCACTGTAAATGCCTAGCATGAAACATGCGCTTCCTTTCCTCAGCACTTTGGCTGATTGCGTGTGCAGTCTGCACATTGTTCATCGGCTGTACGACTGATCGCAAACTGCACAGGTTTTTTTTCTTCGCAAGGTTTGTTCTTATTCTTGAAAGTTATTGTTTCGAATATTCACTTCTCACCAATGTTTTGTCTCCTTATTAATGTTTCCGTTTTTTCTTGTATCTTTCCTATGTATCATCAATTTACTTTTTCTGCGACTTTATACATCCTCTTGTCATTGCTTTCTTCCATAACTTTGTTATGGCGTACGGAGGGCTTTCCTTTCTCTTTGTTGTAATGTTTGCATTTTTTTTAAGGCTTTATAAAGGAGAAAGGAAGCGAGCTTCTGCTAAAACCAGTGCAGGAAGGAGTTCGTGGGCAATGTGAGGTTTGCTATACTTGTTGTTTAATTCTTTAGAAAGCATTCATTCGACGTCCGAAAGTGGTATCAACGCGTTATCGCTAGGTGACAGCTGATTAATAGCTAGAAAAGAACCTAACTAATACCTGTAATAAAAAGTATGACGACTACATAGCGGCTGCCAATTTAAATCCCGAAGATGTGTTTGAGAATTTCATTGTGTCTTTAAGAGACAGTTGACTGAAACGTCTTATCGCACGATATTGTGTGCGGCCTATCGCACCCCAACTCCACATGTTAACACATTTTCAGATGCCAGCCGCACTGATTTACAATTATTGTGATTTCCGTAGAAGGCAAAATAGCTATGTTCCCTGTGCAGACAGTTAATGGTGGATAGAACTCGGAACCAACATTAGCTCAAAGAGCTAACACTGTTAAACATTCACGTGTTATCATATTGGATTTGCACGGTTTATGCACTGAATCGATGGAAAGCATTCATGGGTGTATGATGAATTTCGGCCGTGTCAATTGACAAGGTTCCCGCGCCCACTGTGGGGTCCCTTGAGAGGATGTATTCAGCTCTTTTTCATGCTCTTACCCTCCATTCAATTCACGTAATTAACTTTCTTTGCAATAGAACCTCTCAGCGTAGCATGTCGAAGTTCAGAACATCACACCGCTCTCCTAGCGCAGTGTAGAGCTTCTCATTGCTTTATGATATTTCTCCAATTTTTATCTGCTAAGAAAGCAGTTTCGCGAATAGCAAGCTGAACACAGCGTTCCTCTTGTTACTCCTTCGACAAGAATTTTGTTGGGTTAGAAAAACAGTTCAAATAAAGATATGTGGAAAGAGGACATTCATACCTCAAAATTTTCAAGAAGGTGCATACCGTATCCACCCAAGATAAGCCCACATCTCGACAGTAATTTCGGTCGTATTTGCATCCGTCCACACAATTGCGAAATTTACGTGCCCCAATTTACAAGTCTGTCATATATCCCCCGTGTCGTTTGCTAACCGGATACGGACAGGTCGTCATTCAGCTTCATCAAAGGCCACTATGTAATGAATTTAACCGGTGACCAAAGTTTGCTGGATGAACAAATAGAATGAACAAAAAGCATCACTTCCATTTTGACTCTTGTTCGAAGTTACTTAGCATACTGAGATACTTTGCTTTGTCTCGATGCGTCCCGAGTACTTAATATGTCTTTAACCTCAGGTAGCTCTCTACAATTCCGTAAAGAAGTGGATCATAGAGGCCACATTGAAAGGACAGAAAGATCAACGTGAACACGACAAGCATGCGATGATTAAATTTGCTGAATTTGTGCCTAAATATTTCGGCCTCAAGACTATATTCATCGGACCGAAAGGTAACCAGTAACTGTTGTTGTTCACCTCTCCATATGTCTGTTTGCATAGTTTTAAGTATTCTGACCGTTTACTCGGTTATCTGCCAACAGAATTTGCATGTTCAGCTAGCCGGAACATGATCGGAGCAATTTACTGGTACTCATCTTCAAACCGATTTTCTTTGATGGATGTTGCATTTTGTGAGAGTCTATGTTGAGCATAGCTAATGAGTGGCATTTTCGAGCAAATTTATACTACGTTGTATGAGCAATTGCAGACTGAGAGCATAATAAGTATCTGCTCTGTGCTGAATGCGCTTAGCCCACTCGAAATATCATTAAATATCGATGCATATCGCGCAAATCGACAATCATCGAATAAGAATGAGTAAGAGAAAATATCACTCGATGGGTGGGCAATGCAAAGAAAAACGAAGTGTCATTATTTTGAGGATTGCCTCAGAATTTATTTCTGTTTCTATGCACTGTAATAGCTTTATTGAATGCGCAAATAACACAGCAGTGGCATTGTTTTCATTGAAGTAATTATGCGAGACGACTGCAAAAAACTTGGGTCTTCTGCAGTGCAGACGTAACCAGCACGCGCTCTAGTGGTATGCGTGTGTACGGTTCAAGTACTCTCGAAAGGCACAACTGTTTGGCTAAACCTCTTGAGGACACTTCTCGCCGTAATCGTCATCACTAACACTAACTGATGAGCATGTGTGGTCAGTGTGTCTTGTTGTGGCAAGCAAACTCTCCATTTCATTCGTGCTATAATTGCAGCTGTTTTATGTTGAACAACCAGTCATGAGTAGGTTTGCATGTGTGAGGAAAGCCCATCCGGCAATTTGTATGAGTTGTGAAATTTGATAGTATTATCTCTACCAGATATCACCTCCTACAGCAACTCTCTGGCCGACTCATCAACTGTGGAAGCAGTTGTAATAGCACATAGTTAAAAGCACATAAAAATCGCCGTATATTTTGCAACTGTTGGACCCACCGAAAGGAATACATAAAGCTTCCTCATGGATTTATATAAGCGGCCGGCTGCGTTGAAATGTGATTAGTTCCCTGAGCGCTTTTATTATCTGTTAGGTTTATGAAAACGACTGGCCTAACGGGCGGGACTACGGAAGTGTATGTCTTGCAAGCAGCCTGACACGATTTTACATTCGCTTTTTTCAAAGAAACAAACCTTTTGAATGGATTTCTTGATAGCTAGAACTCGGGCGGCAACAAAAAACCAGCCCACATTTTCAGTACAACTTTATATACTTTAAGTATCCTTCTCGGATACCAATGTGTTGTTTATTTAGGAAGCGTTATTATGGAGTGAGGAAAAATTTTTTCGCAGGCATAATGGCAAATACCGATAGCTGAAAAAGTGGGAGAGGGGGGGGGGGGTAGTTGTTGTTACCAAATTCTGCGTTGACAACTTTCATTGCTGATCGTGCCTAGTCTTTAGCGAACTCACCTCTAACGCGTAGTTCATTTATTTGAAAATAGTTTATAAGGAACACTTTTAGTTGAATAGTTTAAAACGCTTTGAACAAAAACAGTTGCAAATGGTCGATGCTTAGAGTAATTAAAGCAACTTTGTGTTGCGTGGAAAATCTCAGTGAACCCGAGAAGGTCGCGTAAACGATCAGACCTCAAACTTTAAAGTTCGCCGATACTTTTATGGCAAATGTGGTGCAGAAATAGCGGCACCTCAGTCGCTGTATATCGAAAATGCGTCATAGTTCATTTAGTGGATCTGTGGAAGAGGAGTGAAGAATTTACTTCACAGCATATGAATTCATCCACTCCTTTTCTTTTATTCACTCCTTTCAAGTCGATTAAAAAACGTTTGTGCAGTATGACGGGTGGTGGTCATCGTAGCGACGATCCTCGTTAAGGGACTAATCCGCTTAACGCCAACTTGACGAAGGTCCTTGACCGCTGCTTGTGCCTACCGTTTCGTGGTGGGTTTTTGAAAACGGCACAAAAGGGTTAATGATGCTGTTGTTCACATTCGTAAACGATGGAATATGCCTTAAGCCACAATCGATTAATATGTCAAATGCAATATTAACGCCGCAGAAAAACTATTAAACACAAACCTAAACTGTCGCGTTATTGGTCAGTTTTTGCTGTAAGAACATCACAGATGAGCATTTGCTGTGCCTAATCGTGTGATAAAACCGCTTGCCAATAGCATCACAAAGTAAAGAAGTTGTTTGGCGGCATCTTTCTAGAACATTGTCCTCACTTCGCATGTCCCGCATCTTCCCACGCACATCTGGGAACAAATCGCTTTAGCGGCGATAACAATTTTCCTGTGTGAAAGTTGCCTTATGGCATATTGATAACGTCATCCCGCAGTGTGCAGTTGCCGTGTTCATCATATCGCCACCTTAAGCGGACAAAACTTGTTATCACTAGACTTGTCTGTAGCACGACCTAGTCGAATAGCTGGAGGCTTTCTGCATGACGAGCGATGTTAACCACCAGACATGGCTGCTGCAATATGGGAAACGTCTGAATGCAGTCGAAGCGATATGAATGTGTGTCGACGAAGTGATGCATTGTTACTTCAGCAATTAGCGTGACGAACTGCATCAGTGAATAACCGCCACTAATAAATAGATATCATGAACAGCAGTTATCTCGTCACTCACTCATTCGGCAATTCAAACCAGGATCAAAACCGAAACTGACTTAATGCTCGAAAACGCAGCCGCCTGACTGGTCAAAAACGAAGTTAGCTATTCGAAAACGCAGCCGATTGAATCTTGAGGAAATCGCTGATTTACTGAAGACTATATGAATAGATTGGAATTAATCAACATCGCTTTTAGCCCGGTTGCTCCCTACAAAACTAGGAACCTATCATGCATTGAAGCGACACTGAACACGCATTTCCAGAAGTGCAGTGCCTTGTGATGGAAGACCTCACATATCACTACAGAAAACCGTGCACAATGGACATCAAAATGGGCAAGGTGACGTATGATCCAAACGCGAGCGACGCAAAACGCATCTCCGAAACTGTTAAATACCCGGCACAGGAGATACTCGGCTTTCGACTGCTAGGTTACAGGGTATGCATCGCTAGTTGTTTTCGATGTTGAAATCCCTGCTAGATAGCTTTAGTGAACTTCTCTTGTGAGAAAATGTCGACTTGCCTTCTTTTTTCAGAGCAAACAGTTTTCAAGAAAGATTTGCAGTTGTTCCGTAAGTACTACACTAATGTTGGTCGCCAAATTTTTCAAAAACAAATCCTGACCTCACTTCACTTTAATAGAAGCCTTTCAAGCTTGTTCTTTCATGATCGCCTATTGGCGCAGGTAGATATCAAAATTTCAGATGAAAATCACGAGGCGAGCCTTGAGAGTGGAGAGGACTACAGGCGGAATATCGCACTGACCTCATGGAAAGTGGGGTGAGGGGTGATTTTTGTGAGCGGTAGCAATATTTGTAAAGGTTATAATTATATAAATTATCGCCATACAGATAAGACAGTGCGCGTGCGTTGAAAGCGCAACACGTGCACTCTGTAATTAAATGGTCGACTCATCTCTTCTTGCTTGCTTGCTTTCCTGGGAATCGGCACAGCCACCTATGAAAGGTGTACGACGCTTTGATGCGCAAAACAAAGGGAAGGTTCTTCAAAGGCCGATGTTAGGTTTCATAATATCAGCTGACCAAATGACAGTATGGCTATCGACTTGCTGTATAAAACTTCAGTCCTCTAATTTATGAGTGCACTATGCAATGCTGCCAATTTGAAGCGCCATACTGTACACTCAACGTGTCGGCGTTCAGTTTTCAATGCTTAAAAATAATTAGATCCTTTCAAATGAACAAGAATATTCTCGTGAGATGGAGTCCCCCTCCAAAGCTGCACACCTCACAACACATTTACATCAACTAAGCCTGCTGTGAAGTTGATCGCAAATACTACGAGTGAAATTTGGTGCATAGGAAGACTAATTGTTGCGCTTTACTTAGTCACTTTCCTTCCGATTAAACTTTTATGAAGCAAAATCATCATTGTGCTATTTACAGAATGTTTATGCTGTTTCACTAAACGATTTTGCGATGGATCGTAGCTGCAATCGCCATGATGAGTGTAGTATGGCGAATGCGAGTACGGTTGTCACCTACAAGACTGAATGATCATTAGAGCAAACTAAACCGCTCAGTTTAACGACTCTTGCTGTCGGGAGTTTTTCTTCTCTCAGCAGTATCAGTTTAGATGCATTGCGTGGACGGCGATCCTCCAAGGGTTCGTGACAAGCTGTGGGGACGCTCGAGGACGCTGGAAAACATCGTTGACGGTAGGTTATTTGCGCGTTGCGAAGCGCGCTTAAGAAGTGTTAAACAGAAATAACTTTCCACCGTATCAACCAGTACTACTTTTAATTTATTTCATATGAAAGCAGTGTTAGTACTTAGCAGCGATAAGTTGCCATTTAATCTTCAGTTCGATTGAATTAAACCAGTTGATTTTTGACAGAGAGCCAAGAATGGCCAAGAATGGGCTGAGGGTCCCTCTGCCTTGTCAGTCCATGCTACAGCCTCTTTGTTCTTAGCAAGACGAACTAAGGACGAAAGTGATATTAAGTATCCAGATTATGTGACTGAGTCTTTCATGAGAATGCTTCTTATCAAGCCCGAGAGCTTCAAATAGCAAAGTCTGTGATGCGGGTTTGTTGGAATGAGTGAGGCCGAACATAAATGATGCCGCACTGGATGACTTGAAGAACAACATCATTTCGTAAGAGGGGGTCCCCCGAAAAACACGACCCTGTTATCAACTCAAGCATTAGACTTAGTTCCACAACTGGATCCATTTCAGCTCTTAGGCTGCACTTAATTGATCAAAATCAATCCAAATTTTGAATCCTTCCCCTGGTGCCTCGTACGCCATCCTCTTGAGCTGCAACCGTCGCGTAAGCAGCGAACGAGCGTTATTAGCCACCGGAGGAGCGCTGGCGTCCCATGAGTACTTACGACAAAGAGTCTGGTGAAAGGTCAAAAACAATGTGACGTATGTTCAGCTCGCATTCTTGCCTATTTATCGCCGCCTGATGACCTTAGTGATCTGTCAGCAGAAAATATTTGCAGCTTACGCGGATCACAGCAGCAGAAGCTCCTGGGGTAGACAAAATCAGCAGGGGAGGGAAAAAGAGGAATCATAACTTGTTGAGGTGAGGCTGTACGCGCAACTGCTGCCAATAAATACACCCCTCCCCTACCAAGCAGCGCAAAATGACCAGGTAGGCGTATTGACTACGCGAATTAACTCCGACCTTGTTGCGCAATTGCTGTTACGCGTAATGCGCAATGCGCAACCGGATGCTGTAGGCGCCAGGGGTGGCGACATCGGATGCGTGAGTCGTCACGCTAGAGCACGCAAAACTGTTGCAAACAAACGCAACCCATACTCATTGATGGGTAATGTTGTTTTCGGGACATGTTCATCTACTGAAAGCAGCACACAAGAAGAAATTCAAAAGAAACCGCTTTCATTTCACAAACAACATTTCCTCTCCACTCTCGCTCATTCCTCCGTCTGATTTACACTGTTTGTTTCAATTAACCGCATCACATGCCCCTTGCATATAGCGACATCCTGCTTGTAATGCAGCTTCTTGCTCGAGCATACATTTAGTGCATTCTGCGACCCCTTTCTGCCGCTTCCTTCGACAGATAAAATGGTTTACTGGAGCGGTTGAATGGCCTATGTGTATGGCAAATTTTGATGTTTTGAATACAGGGTGAGATGGCGGAGCGCGAAGCTGTCATCCTCCAGCGGAATGTTTACGATCTGTCCAAATGTGATGAGGCAGTCAAATCGAGTTGCAAGCTGAACGCACCACACTTTAGCCACCACGGAACTCGCCTTCCTCCCCCCTTTCCTGATTTAAAGAGTGTCATTCGTCAGAAAATTAGTTAAGGCAATTGTAAGTTTTCAAGTCACGCTACTTCCATGTTTTTATTAAGCTTATGGCGAGTTCCTGTCCGGTCGACCGGGAGAAGAAAGCAAGGTGGCCGAAGAAGTGCTTTCTCAGCTCATCTCAATAAGGGAATGGTTCAAAGAGCAAAGGGTGTGTATTCTTTCCATGCAATAAATCCATTTCCATATATATTATACTTCCGTCATTCAAGTGTTTTCACTATTTTCCCATTGTTCTTATTCGTTCGGGAGACTTCGTCGCGGTCATATAAGGCAACTATTTTTAGTACTATCCCCCACAATTACCAACCTAGACCGTTACTGAAGTGTTACCTAGAGCGTTTAACAGAGTGTTACTGGTTACCAGGAATTGATGTGAACGCCTCATAATCCAAGGCGTAAAAATTCATCCTGACTTCAAATCTCTCCACAATCATGGACAACATCCTAGACAAAATTGCCAACCCCGCGGACTGGGTTGAAACAGTCTGCACCCTCGATGGCCTAGCTTAACTTCGAGATTCATATAAGTGAACTGACCTAGGGCTGCCATTTTGAAACTTCAAATTTAGTATAAGTGGCCTTTCTTGGAACACTAAACATCTTTAGCATCAATTCGGGCATTCCACTGACATGGTCTCAGCCCGTCCTAAAGTGCACTTTTATCTTATCTAAGAAAGCACTTGCTTTTGAAAGTAGTTGACGACGTGGTAAAGCAGATTCAGATGCTTGCTGAAGCTGAAGACGGCAAATTCGATTTTGCATGATACATTTGCAGGTTTATCACTTCTACGCATCGTCGATACTCATCGTGTACGAAGCGTCTCCAGAAAGACAAGCTCGGGTTCGCGTACGATTAATCGACTTCTCGCACGTTTTCCCTGCTGAACAAAGACTTGACGAGAACTATTTATTCGGTTTGACCAATATGATCACTTTTATCGAGCAATTTCACGACAGACTGCCGTGCCCCAATTAAGCAGCTCACTTTTAAGCCATCAGTGAGTAGCTAAACAACCTCTTCTCAGCACACTGTGAAGTGAGCATCGTTCAGAAACCCGATTCGGTGAAAACTGAAAGCAGCGGGTGTGTTATCCAGCTTTGCACTACACATAGCAAAGCTTTAAATTCAGCTGAACTTCGCACCGGCGCCTGCCAGAATTTGAGAGGAGGGGAAGTTGACACTGCATGCCACGAAGAACAAAAACGAAATTTGATTGATTTTTGCGGACGGGAATGCTAACTGGGGGGGGGGGGGG